>JACBWW010000008.1:725042-735816 GCA_020086605.1 Lanius collurio | reverse complement strand
ATATCTTAAAGTGTTTTCATAATTAACCTGTCATGGTGAGGTCTAGCATTGTGGAGCTGTATTTCAAGATAGCTTCATGGCATAATATGTCATTATATTGTTATTTTACAAAAACAATTTACAGAGATATTAAACTGGTGAAACTGCACTTAAATATGTGGTTTCTAAACTGTGACATTCAATCAAGATTTTTAAAAGAAGCACTGGAATAAGTGCCAGATAAATTAGCCCTTAAGATTATATTTGTTCCTCACTGCCCACTTACTATGCTCTTAATTAGGCATTGAATGTGTATTTGTAAGACAGTAACTGAAATAAACAATGACAAAGTTATTTATTCTATTTTACATCCTTGAGATGGCAGTGCAATCAATGACTCCTTCTCAAGTGGAATAAGTTTCAACTGTATGAGGAAATTGTAGCACTGTTGAGAATCTGGATCTTTTGAGATTTAGGCATTGCATAGAACAATTAGGTTTTAATTATTTCTTATAATAGTGGTAGAACTACACAAAAAAAGTGATAAAAAAAAAAAATTTCATTTTCCCTCTTTTTTCTTGCATTATCTTTCCATGAAAATGAACAATTATGATTCCAGTTAAACTTAATAAAATTAATTTCCATTGGATTCTCCTTTTTATGTTATAATTATCCTTTCTGCTATCCTTTCTCTGTTTTGGTCAGAATTTTAGTTTAGTCCTGAAGCATGTTACTGCAAAACTGCAAGACTCATTTATATCCTATTTTTTAGAATCCCATTAAAGAAAACAATTGCCAAAAAAAGTCAGCTTAGAATGCGAACAACCCTCAAAAATAATGTATTATAATAATGTCTGTTGTAAAATTGTAAAACTAACATATAATCCTGATTTTTCTGAAACACTTCTGATGCAAATTTAGATAAGAGTTGAAATAAGCATATCTGCTAAGGAGAAAAAGTGGTGAGATGAACCATCCTGTTTTCTAGCAGGATCACTATGTAGAGATGGAACAGCTGGAATACAAAAGTGAGGGAGAGATAATGTTGGAAAAGTCTGAAGGTATAATTACATGTAAGAACTTCTTAGAATGATTTACTGCCATGCATTACAGCTGCTTGACCCTCAGGTTTTCTACTTAAAAACTACATGAAAGCACAACTGACATTATGAATATTATATATTACATATATATTATTATATTAACATATAGCAAATTAACCAGTTTTGCAAAGAGAAAAATGAAGAAATGCAATCCCATATTGTTTTATTTACCTCTGAATCTCTTATTTTCTCACCAATTGCTGGAAGTGATCTGCATGGTAGAAATCTGACACTGCAGTAAACTGTCTTCTCTCTTTGGACATGTACTGAACAGCATGAGTTTTTCCCCAGATTCTTCATATGTTTCCTCACAGATATTTGCACAGACTTTCTGATATTATCTATGTCCCTTATTTATTTCCATTTTTTATCAGGCTATGAGAATTCATAGAATTGAAGAGGCACAAATCAAATTGAAATATATAATTTAGTTAACAGGTGTGGTGAGAGTGGATGGGGAAGGGCAAGGAAGTCTGAAAGCGCATGTTCTAAATCAGGTTCAGTATAACCTGATTCAAATCTTTAATGTTGAAATGTCTGGGTTAAATTTAAAAATTATACTGGAAGAGTGGTGCAAATTACTTGAAGACCTCCACTGAGATCATGAGGAAAGGAACTGTAGTGGCTTAATGTCAAAATTGAATCTGAACAGTAAAAAATTATCTTTCAAAACTTGGAATTTGTTTGCAGTCTGTTTCCTAAAAACATTATTTATAAATCAAAGATAATTACCAACAGTAACTTGTAATGGTTTTTTAAATTTATTTTTATGTTACTGTATTATATAAATAACCGATTCTTCATTAGTACTTTTGGTTTGTTGTAGGAATGTAATCTGATTTAATTAATAAATCTGGTAACTAGAAAACTAGACAAATCATAATTTACCTTGTTGAAAAATCACAAAATTATTTAACTGCATAATATGAAAGCCATGAGACATAAGATTAAATTTGAATTATTCTTTATCATTTTATTCCTAAATGAATATGCATGGAAATAGATACACTTCAAAAATATTAAAGTGAATAGTAGAACTTGCATCATAGAATAATTTGAGTTGGAAGGGATCTAATACCTCCTCTATTTCCAAACTCCCTTCTTAGAATTTATTCAGGAGTAATGCACAAGATTACCATGGTTCTGTTTTCTAGCACAAGAATGCTGTCCTGTTTATGTTTTTCTTAAACTTTTTGTTTGGTTAGTTAGGGGTTTTTTGTTGTTGTTGTTTGTTTGTTTTTAGGTTTTGATTGTTTGTTTGGGGGTTTTGTTTGTTTTGTTTGTTTGTTTGTTTGTTTTTAGTGAGGGTGGGGAAGTTGTCCTTTTTTTGAGGGCTGGAACCATAGTTAGAGGTGTTATATACTTGCCCCATATATTGACAAAGTAAGAATTTCCCTGTCCCAAAGAACTTACATCCTTCAAGTCTGCTAGATGCCTCTGATTTGTAACATATTTAGAGACAATTTGTTATTTAGAGACAATTTGTTATTCTTCTACTGTCTCATATAATGTATATGCTGTCTCATCAGCATAAACACTCTCCAATGGAGATGACACCTAACAAAAGGTTGAAACAGAATGGAAAAATTTAGTTAACAGAGTAAAAAAAAACCCATGTAGATCATACAGATATGTACAGAATAAAAGAACCGTGCTTGGATGCTTTAGATCAATAATCCAGAAATCTTCCAATTTTTTTTTTTTTATTCTCTAAAAACAAAACAAAACAAAACAAAACAAAAACACCAAAAAAAAAAAAATTCAGGGTGATTGAAAGGAAATTATCTTCCTTGTTTGTTGAGCCAGTTTCATCCCAGTGACTGCAAAGATCTGTAAGAGGGCACTTTTGAGCTGCAGTTGTTTGGAGCTTCCAACCAGAATTACAGACCTTGATAATACCCTAATTTTTCAGAAAAAAAATAAAAAAAAAAACACAAGAAACCCCCCAAAACCCAACAAAGAAAAAATAAAACCAAACCCCAAAACGAAACAAACGAGCAAAGAAAAGTGAACCAACAAACAAAGTACCTAAACCAAAAGAAATGAGCAAACAAAAAAGAAAAAACCAACCAACCAACCCCTACCATAAAGCAGCTCCAAGCATCATTTATCTTTCCTTTAATGCAGCTACAGATGTTCTAGTCTTCTTCGAAATGTAGCGTGACTTTCCTTATCCTAACCAATAAGATTCATTTTATTCATCTCATGGATGAGACCCACTTACTTCATTTTGCAACATAGCTTGTGATGTTTTTATAGTAGCTCTTTAGTATTTCTGACTTCTCATACATCTTATTAAAAGTTAAGACCAAATTTTTAAAAGCTTAAGATTTCTTAGGACCCAAAACATAAAACTAGCAATCTTTCATTTTAGCTTGGATTTGTTCTGTAGTCTTTCAGAATATATTTTTCATTCTACCCTTAAATGTTTGGACAGTTACACTGTATGCCATGGAACACTAAAGGAAAAGTTTTTAAATCATCTTTCATTTTTATTTTCTATGTCTCCTACTTGTCTTGTGCAAAGAAGTAGAAAGAAGATCGAGAATTTTTATGTGTCTGGAAGCACAGCTTTGAAACATTGATGGCATTGCAGTATATATAAGACATTTATAAAATCTTGCAGAGTTTTGAGCCTTTTATGATATTTCTTCTTTTTCCCCTGAAGATGTAACATTTTGATATATTGATTCAAATTTTGAGAAAAGAAGAACATCGTAGTTTCATTCTTCTTTGCAATACCAAGTAGATGCCAAGATTAATATGTACTGATTTGTCATCTACATTGAACGGTGAGAGTTCAAGAAAAGTTGTCTTGCACTTTTCTACTAAAATTCCCTATTGAACCGAAAGGAAATACCATGAGACTATGCTGTTGAAAGTACCAATGGTAAATTAAAAATAGGTATGAATTTCATGAAAAATATATAATGGCTTCTGGTAGTAGCAATCATTTCCACCACAGAGAATATCAAAACCTCATTGTGCCCCAGAGAAAAAAAAAATGTTTCAAATTGTCTTTAACATTGTTTTTATGAATAAATATTGCAATCAATATTATATCTATCAATGTACATTTTATATGGCTTCTTCTTTTGGTATCTCCTGGTTTTTACTGATATCCACAATATTGACATTCACAGGCAACTGATGAAATTGTCAAATATGTAGAACTGCAAGATATGAAAATGCAGATTTGAAAATGTGTACTATACTTTGCAAGAATCTTAGAAATTCTCTTCTGTGTTAATTTTATTGGACTATTTTCTCTTAATTCTTCTCACTTCACACAGTTTATGATTTTTAAAGACATAATTTAAGGAAAGTAGTGAAAAGAAATGTGGATATTCTGAGCTCAAAATGAAGTGCTGGCATTGCCTTCCTTTTGGGGTACTTACTGATCTATTTTCTTGTATTTGAAAGGAATTCATATGAGTGAGGTTCCCCATAAGAACATAAAGAAATGTTTCTTTAGGTATCTGCATAATAGAATTAAAAAAACAGAATGAAATTAAAGATTACAACCACGAGGTTTTTCGGATCTGGAACTTAACATAATGAGAGTTTGTAACTTTTACAAAAGACTTATGAGGTCTTTCCTTGTGTTTTAAGACTAATGCAAATAACAGTAAAGACTAAAATTATCATATAGTTGATCTTAACTCATTAATTTCACTATTAATGTATTTTCTTTGTGCACTTTCTGCAATACTAACCAGTAGAAGAGACAAGGTGTTTTTTTCTTCAGACTTTGCTCATTTCAAATATGTGATATAAATTGAATACCAGAATAAGTAAAATTATCGTGGGTATGAACTCAGATAAAGTGGAACTTGTGTCATGATTTTGAGTTTTTGAATAGGGTAGTATGAGCTCTTTAAAAGCATTGTATTTAATATGGCCTGGTCAGTAGAGAAGAGATAATTGAAATCTCTCACAATTTTGTTTGTGAAAATGCAGTTGTTTTCTGAGGCAGGAGGAAGAAGCACAACTGGTTAATGTTCCATTTTCTCCTTCTTTTGATTCCTGCCCCCAGTATTCAAATTAGAAAAAAAAATAAAAGTAAAAAGGATAAACAGAATTTTTGATTATTTCAAGTGTTTCGTATTTTATCTGGCTACTTTTCATTCCTATAAGGCAAGAGTGAAATATATTTTTTCTTCAGACTTTTCACTTGCTTATTCCCTGAAATGATGTTTACTTTATTCTCTGGACTTTGATGGTCCTCTTTCATTTCTTACACCAAGTAGTATACAACTTTGACTGGACTTAGTATTGCATTTTCACCAGGTTTGACCAGCACAGCAGTGAAGGAATTATGTATGGTTAAAAAGGAGGAATTCAATAATATAATAGAAAAGGCAAGAGGATTTTTTTTTTTCTGTAGATAATACTGCACTTAAGAAATATATGAAAAATCATCAAAGGATCTACATAGGAATTTGGGTCTTTGACCTAGATATAGGAATGAACTTGGTGCTACTGTATCTTAAATGTAAATAACTATTCCCATTTAAATGTAAGGCAAAAGTATTGCAGCCTTTCTCAAATGAAGTTTTTTAACATTTTCACAATCTGAAATTTTTACTTTCTGAATCTGTTGATGGCAAGAAGATGGGAAATACTGAAGGTACGCTGGGACTAGATTTCCACCTGTTCTTCAAGAAATAGCTTGAAAGTAGTACAGGGGAATTTTGACAGAGGTGACTGCAGTGTACTGCACATAGTCAAGAGCAGCCAATTATACAAACACAAATAATGGCCAGTTCTTTAGAAAAGGGCCATAGTGGATCATAAACTTGAACAAGATTAATGGATAAAATGCTTATTCTGATAAATGAGCAGAAAAATAACCCTCTGGTTATATAAGTAATCTTTCTTTCCTCAATATACATAATGTTTTTGGGATGCAATGTGCTGTTTTTGGGATGTACACATTGAGGAAAGGAGATTAAGGAAGCACTCTAATAGTTCGCCAGGGGAGGTCATAGTATTCTTTACACTGTGTCTGACCATAACTGGTCTTTCTTACAGGGAGAAGAAAGGGAAATACTTCCTGGAAAGGTTTTTTCCAGTCTAACATTTTAAAGTGCCAATCACATCATCCTTAGAAACATGTTTCTGTAATCTTGGAACCTGTTCTCACAGGATCCTTTCACAGAGTTGGTTTTTTTTTCCCCTCCTTCATCTTTTTTTTTAATGTGAAAAAACAAGTTCCTTCTTTTTTCCTAATGTTATGTTTGTGCTAAAGATGTTTTAAAAACTGCATTCCCACTGGAGGTGTTAAATGCATTCGATTGCTTGACTGAGATGGTGTTGCAAGTCCCACACATAATGGTATAAAAGTTCATAAAAGAAGATGAAAGTAGCACTTCATAATACTGAGACATCTTTTGTTTAAATGTAGTGTGAATGGCCCTACCCTACTTCTATAGGGGATATCCTGAGATATAGAACAATTGGTCACAGTGAAGAATAAGATTAGGGGCCTTGCAGATGATGGAGGATCTGCTTTGTGGATGGAGATGTAGTTAAATTCTCTTATGTTGTGGAGTAAAAAGCAAACCCATTGCATGATGTGGAAATAGAGATTAAGATGAGCAGAGCATACATTTGCAGAGTTTCAGATAATTTTATTTTCCTAATGGCTTCTCCAATATGTTTTTCTCAGAGGCAAAATTATATGTCAGAGATTTTTAAAGAGGAAGATTCGTCAGTAAAAAAGACTGTCGGCTCTCAAGATAAAGAAAATAGATTGCCTGGAATTCAGATTGTTTTTCAGGGTAATCATGTTGTTCAGAGCCCTTGATCTAAAGCTGGAAGCCTAGAGTAAGGTAGAGGACTTCACTGTTTAAAAAGGAGGCTTATGGTCTTATTAAAATCAGGGGAATTCTATATATGCGTAACAATGGCAGCTGGTCCATAACTGTGTGGCCTTTAAGATTTGCATATATTTAGATGAAGAACTGATGCTTTTATATGAATGGTAGTGATAATTTGTTATCTAAATCCCAAGATGGGAAGAATACTAGAGCAAAAGTAAATTTCAGTAACTATAATCATACTTTCCTTCAGGCTCTTAATTTACACAACTGATAAGAAACTTTCAAAAGAAGTTTTAGATGTACAATAAGAGTTACATTGCTACCAGGTTCTATGCCTACCTATTCTATGTTGAGACAAATGCTGTATACTTTCTGTCATGATACCTTTTTTTTTGGAAAACACTTGTGGGCATGCATTCAAATTCTTTCAAATCCTTGGCTTAAAGTCTTTTTTGACACATACTTGTGGGAAAAAGTAATATGACAGGACCCAAAGCTGAAGTTATCTTGGCTGACATTGTTTTTCATTGAAATTGTCAATTGTAACTGTTAACCTTTTCTACAGAGAATCCTGTATCCAGAGGGTAAGAAAAAAAATGTGTTTCTTTTCAAAATCTTTATAGATATCTTTAGATTCCTCTTTCATTGTTAACTCAGATAGGTAATACTGATCCCTTCCCATCCACTTTCATATCTGAATTTATAGTTCAAGCCTCAACTTTGTATTATTGCTTTCATAATAATATTGCTTTAATCACACAGGGGCTTTCTTTATTTTATCTCATGGATTATTATTTAGTTTATCCTAATATTTTTGTTTCTATTTTTTTCCCTCCATACTACTCTATTATGAACTGCAACCTATTCTTTTGCTGCCTTATTTCTCTCTTATGTCTAGAAAAAATAATTGCCAAGTGGCTTTCTATACAATGTAGTTGTACTAGAGAGCCCTTTATTTTCATTTGAAGAGTACTTTATTTTTAAATAGTTTGCAGATCCACTTCAATTTATAATTCTTTAGTTTGCATTGAAGCATTTTGTATATTAACTTAATTTCCGTATAAGTTAAAAGTTTGCCCCCTTTCTCCTGAAGCTTATAGGAATCAACTGGATGCCCTTTGAGGTACGCTCAGATCCTGCTAACATGCAGCTAATGGAGTGTCGATATTAACACTAAAGGTTATGGAGAAGAGGTAAAAAAGCTATAGATACCTGATCCTCCTGCTAGCTGATGAAGAGATACTAGAAAAACTGATTAATTTAAAATGTTTAAATAGTCAAACAAATAATGATTAAAACCATAGATTAAGATCTTTATGGAAGGATTAAAAAATATGGCAAAGGGGACCTAAGCAGGTTATGTTGTCTACCATCTGAATCTCAGTCATTCTTGGGAAGTATTTAGTGTCCAGTAATGAGAATAGCAAAACTACCTTAAGAAATCTACTGCAGTACCTCTCTACACTGTGAGAAGTTTTTTATTACTTTGAAAAAATATCACTGATGCTGTAAAGGAGGGGATACTTTTACTATCTCCTATCCTCCTTGTAGCAGGAATTGAAAATAGTTAATAGTTTTTTTATCTACTTTTGCATCTATTGTTTACATGTTTTGAGGAGTATTATAATTTAACATTTTTGAAATTTTTTTCCTCTGGAATAGACAGTGGTTCAGTCTCACAATCCTTTCCACTTTGATCTGAATCTTTGACCAGTAGAGGTAGTTTGTGGTTTGGGAAATTTTTTTTGTTCATTTGTTGGCTCATTTTTGCTTTGATTTTTTTTGTTTATTTTTAACTGAGGACCATACTGAAGTGTACAAGTGCTGTATGAATTAGATTCAGTTCAGTTGTGGGTTTTTTTAATTAAGAAGGATTCAGTTTTTGAAAGTGAGACCACAGAAAGGAAAATGTGCTACTATACTTGAATAACTTTCACTTAAAAATTGAAACTGTACTTCAAGATATAAGATAATACAAAGGAACACCTGAAGAGTTTAGCTGCCTATCTAATGCTAAAACCCCCAATTTTCCTAAGCAGGCAGAAATTACTTAAGAAACAATTTACAAAGACTTTGAAATGTTCATATTCAATAACAATTATTTGCCTCTGGAAATGTGGATGAAAACTTCTCAAGATCAACATATGAAATTTGCTGGAGCTCTGAAAGAAAATTGCTTGTTAATACATTTTCAAATAATATTGATATTGGTAAGTGTAACAAGGAAAACAGTTTAATTCTGTGTATTAGATGTAGACCAAAATCTGCTGCTAAAAAGGTGTAATGAATTGCAAGTCAAAGCTGTAAAACTGTTTTGATGTTTGATAGGCATAATGTTGTCTCTTTTAAAGGCATCAGAGGTCACAGTACCGATCCCCTGTGACCTTCAATTAGTGTAGCTTTCATAGGAATAGTTTAGTGTAAAGCTTGAGTTTGAGCTGGGAAAAAGTCTCTTCTGCCTCTTCAGCTGACATGCTGTGGTTGCTGTTGGGGAACCTTTCTGTACTTACATGCTCCAGGGTGTCAGACATTACCCATTCTCAGTAGACCATTTTTAGCTTTTATCTCCAGTCTTCCTTTGAGACCTCTAGATGTTCTGGCTAGTGTCTTTTTCCCTGAAACAAATTTACCTTCCTGATCTTGGAGTCACTCTGGCCATTCACCATTATAATTATTACTGCACTTTCTTGGAACTGCAAAATTCCCTTTATTTTATCGAATCTCGTTTCCTGTGCTTTTCTGTTCACTTATTTATAGCTTTTCCAGCCATGTCTACAACTGTCCTTCTGCATGACAGTGATTGTGGATGTGGTTGGATGACATACCTCAGCAATTTACAGGGTAGATGCCCTGAAAGCCTTGTCTTTGGGTGTCAGAATAAGCTGAGTCAGGGCAGTGAATTAGACAAAGATTGACCCTGCTCTGTCTGCAGTCAAGATAGGCATATTCTGGCAGGTTAGCTTTGGAAAATGTTTTGCCCTGGGTTCTAATGTGAAGTAGTAAAGCAGAATATTGCCAGAATATAAAGGACAGAAAGGGTAAAATCAGAAAGATACCTAATTGGAGAAAGTATACCTGGTATCTGTTTCTCTGTTATCACTTAAGGCAAATGATTACGATGCTTGTTGCAGTGTGTTCTTAAGACTAATCTCATATTTTGTTTTAATAGTCACTCTAAAATCTAAATGAAACAAACATATACAGACAATTACCTGTTCTGAAGATAAAACAGCAGATGATGATTTTACTGTTGGTAATAAGGAAGTTTTTTTTGTTTAAAGAGAGTATTCTACAGTCCTCCATGCAGATTTTACATTGGAAAATTACTTCACTCCTTTTAATCTGTAGATTTGAAAGTTATTGATGGAAATTTGAAAGAAAATTTCCTAGTTCATCAAACTTTATTGTTAATTTTGTTTTGTACCAGCCACATTTTACCCAGGGTGTCTAACTCTCTTAACTTACTCTTACCAAGGGAATGGTAAAATGTGTGTAGGTGTTGGAAATCTTCTGCAGTAAAGCACAATGTTACAGTAGTAACTTATATCCTCCCTAGAATTTTAATCAGTGCCATTATGAGTGTAAAAACCCTGAAATTTATGTGGCTGTGTTTTACATCATGGGTGTCAGTGTTGAAATGTTGCCTGTCTTGGGCTTTGTAAGCAATCATTTAAACTTGTGGCATATTAAGTTTAATGTACGGATTTCAAAACTTTACTACTTCATTGTATTGAGTAAGAGGAATGTTATCTACAGGACTTAAATTTCTATTTACAATGGCTTATCATTTTTCTTACTAATCAATACATTACAAAGACACATTATAAATATAACAGACTGCTGATTATCAGATTGAAAAAAAAAAAA
>JACBWW010000008.1:602936-724669 GCA_020086605.1 Lanius collurio | reverse complement strand
TATATGTATATCTATCTAAAATAAGATATATCTCTAAAATGCATAAAAGGTTTTGAATTTTAGTAAAACATTTTAGACTATGATAGAAAAGGAAGCTCCTCCTCTGAGCTCTCTTTTTCATGCTTTGGCAGATGATGAAGCATGTGAATAAGAAGAAAGTTGTAAAATCCTATTATGTATTTTGCTAGTCTGATTTACATGCTGCCATGTCAGTAAGCCAGTGATTGCTGAATCATATTTCTAAATTGGACACATGATGTCAGGGAGCGTTACTAACAACATACCAAGGTACAAGAGAAAACTCATATATGTATGTGTATAAGTCATGCTTATATGCATAGTTGCACCTAACCTGGCTGAGTTTATTATTTGAGAAGTTGTCACATTCACCTGACTCTATACAGGTGACAAAACTGTCTCAGAATTTGTCAATTCTGTATTTTTTGCCAAGCTTAGATGTTAGCCTGCAGCTAACATGTAACATCCACCTACTCTGGACATGATCACAAGTCCTTTCTTTGCTTTGGGAATCCAGACAATAACTGGAATATAAAGTTGTAATTTAAATAGGGTTTTTCTGTTATTGTCAGATGCTAGGTAGTAACTTTTTAAAGTACCATCTAGCAATAATTTCTGTCTGAATTATTTACACATGCTATATATATGTATATATATATGTATATAACTATATGATATATAATGATGTAAAGACTTTTTTTTTCTCATAAATTAGGATAACATTTATAATGACAATGTGTATATGTCTATCAGGAAGTAAACTCCATGTTTTGATTTTTGAAACAGTTTGAAATAAAGGCCTACGCAAAGCTTTTAATGTCTGTGCATTATAATCTTGGGGACTTGAGTTGAGGTCAGTTACTTGAATATGCCAAGGAATACAGCCTAAAGAATAAAAAGTCTCATAAGGTACTTTGACATACTGAAACCTATCTGTCAAGGCTTAAGTTAAGAAGGATTTTTCAACATGTGAATCTCACTTGTTTAATTCATCTGACAAATTAAAAATCTGATTAAATGTCAATCAATATTACAACTTTATAAAGAGAATGATAATTCAGAAACACTAGAAATTTTTTTTTTTACTTGAGCAAATCCTTTTCTGCTGTTCTTTAATGGCCTGTAGACAATAAATGGAAGTATAATTTTTAAATTAAATTTTCATTTATGATTTCTGGTAGTGTTATGAAAACATAAAGGTATGGGCTAATAAATAAATAATATGTTTCAATTTTTATCTCCTTGAAACTGAATCGCAGGCAGGAAATCCTTACATGTATTGTTGCAATTTGGAATGTATTTGCTTTCTCTCTCTCTTTCTTACTTCCCCTGCAATACACTGCTTCTGTGGCTTTGATGGCTAATCTCACTTCAGATACTGCTGGTGATGGGCTGACTGCAGAAACAAAACCGTGGTGAGAGTTGCCATGTATAAGGGAAGCAGCATACACATGCAGCCAAGAGAATTTTGGAATGATTTCTAGAGCAGTGTCTCCGAAACAGCTGACTCCTTAACTGGTATCTTTTTCCTCAGTTCTGCTTCTTGCATGTACAAGAATGTGCATGTACACAAAAAACTACTACTTGAAATATAGGTGTTGTCTGTCTGCATATGGATGGACCCAAAATCAAATTCTTGGTCAGAACCTTCAAAAAGATAATTTTATTTTTCCCTTGAGGATACTGACATTTCTTTCATTGTTTATTTAGGTAATAACAACAGTGGGAGGTGAAAGCATGGTGGCTTCATCCCATACTGCTTTAGTTATGAGAAGGTTAAGATGCTCACTTCTGCAAAATTTGTAATTACAACTCTGCTCCTTAAAAATGGAAAGTTGTTTTGATCTCATGGTAAATAGGTCATATGGCTGGCTTGTTCAGTACTCAATTGAAAATCACAGTATGACAGTGTTAAATTTATCTGGATGGCTTCCTGTGTGTAATGGTGGGGTGGCCTGACCTGGGCTGGCCCCTGGACCCCCACCCAGCAGAGGTAGGGTGGGAAAATATATTTAAAAACTTGTAGGTTGAAATAAGGACAGAGGGATTCCTAAATGATTACTGTCCTGGACAAAACAGACTCAACTTAGGCAAAATTAATGTAATTTATTGCCAATTAAAATATGTTTGGATAGTAGAAGCAAAGTCAAAATATAAACTCCAGCTTCCTCCCACTTCTCCACTCCTTTTTCCCAAGATCCCCTTCACTCCCTCCTTCCCAAATCGTCTGCCTGCTCCCCAGCAATGTCCTGAGCAGCAGAGGGGGATAGGTAGCCAGCACTGTGGTCAGTATGTAACAGATCATCTCAGCTGCTCCTTCCCTCTCGTGCTGTTCCCTGCTTCAGTGTGGGGTTCCTCCCATGGGCTAGTGTCTTGGGAAACAGTCATCTGCTCCACCACGTTCTTCACCAGCCTCTTGTGTGCAGGTGGTTTCCACTGTGGTAGCCTAAAGGGGCAGAGGAGGAAGGACCATGGTGAGAGGGACCACACGAGAAAGGGGAAACACAGCACTTCTGTAAACTATTAAAGATACCAGTGACATTTAGGCACTGAAACCAAATACATTTCAATAAACTCTTAGTCTTTAATAATTGGAGAAATGGAAGTTAAATAATATTTCTTTTGCCAGTACAGATGGTGAATGAAATATTTCAAAACATTTTGCTTTTATTATGTTTTTATAATTTTATTTCTGCTCAGATAAAAAAGAGAGAGGGAATTATTTGCTGTTGAAGAAAATCAATGACTAATTGTTGTGCTTAAAATGTGGAGTTATATTCTCAGATGTGGTAAATACACATTCATCTGCTGAGAAAAAAATTTTAGTTGATTTCTGTAGTTTAGCTGATGCTTTTAAATCCAGAGTGACACTATAGAATTAACTGAAGTTGTACCAGTGAAAAGGTAAAAGGTATTTTCTAAAACTCTACAGAGTAAATAACCTTCTTGTCTTGTATTATGGTTGATAAATTAAATATCTTCTCTGATTTCTCAGCTGCCTAATTCTTCTCTATGACAATTCAGCACTCTTCAGATCTGTGTTTTGACAGCCCTGAACATTCCTGTTTATTTGTTTCAAGGAACATGTTCGATTTGTGATCATGTTTAAGTTTATGCGTGTATAAAATGTGTAGTCTTTCTTCAGCTTAAAAAAAGGCAATGAAGTGTATGCTACTTTAGAAATTTTTACTTGATTAGCCCTGACACATGCTCAGTTGAGAGAAATTATTTTAGAAGAAACAGATGGAAAATATAATGAAATTTACATTTTAATTTTTTTTCCCTGGTATAATTCCTTGTCTTTTTTTCTCCTCCTGTACAAAAAGCAGATAAATTTCACTAATCTGAGAGATGAATCAGTTGATTCTTGGCAAATATTGCTGACATTATGTTACCAAAAATGCCATAGGACATGCAAAATTTTTCATAATCATCACTCGGAATGATCATAACTTTAGTTTTAACACGATGGTATCTGCCAAAATGTCCTTGAGATAAGTATATTTCTATTTTGTTTTGTTGTTTTTTGCTTTTGATTTCACTGACAAAGTGTCACTTTTCAACTTACTGTTGAGAATATAAGATTTAATTTGATTTTGAATTTAATATCAGTAATATCTCCAATAGCTGCTAATGGTCAGGATTTTCAGAGGGAATAATTGGGCAGCTTTTTTTAGGACATATATTTTATCTTTTTTTTATCATAGACTTTTCTTCAGGTATTTAAGATAAATTTTCATAATAGTGCAAATAGAATGCCACATTAGTTGTAAGACTTCCATTAGTAACTGTAGATGCTTGAAAAGTTCTGATTAATTTTTTGTTTCTGATGGCAATATTAACTTTTCATTTACTGCTAAAATCATCCACAAAGCCATCCTAAAAGGACAACTGAAACCATCATACCCATTGAAAAATTCAACTTGGGATGAAAATGGGCATCTGGAAACTGGGAATTTAAACATTAGGAATATAGTAGTCAAATAATTAAGGAAAAATTGAAAACTAAAACGTGGAAATATCATTAGGTACTTCCCTGCATATTGTGGTTCATGTGTTCATTTCCTTAAATGAATGAAGTTCTGCACATCAGTAAATTGGAGAGAAACAGCTCTGCTGACTGAAATAATCAAAAAAAAATGAATTGTATAGCACTCATAAAGAAAGAGATTTTATATTAACTTCTTTATCACTTTAATCAAGAAAAAAATGTGATTTTACATCTGTACTGTCCATTTGTATTGGAGTGCTTTTCTTAAGCTCCTGCTGAAAGCTGTGTGTTAGAAAATGCATTCATCTGCTAAGGCTGACTGAATATTGCTTACAGAGGTTGTGGTTGGTCCATCTTTGTAAAAACAGGCTGAACAAATATCTTGTGATGGACTCTGAATTACATACGTAGCTGATTTTGCCCTGAGGTAGAGGAGAAGGTGAGGTGTCTGGCTGTGGTACATTCTGAGCTTCTGTGGTTATATTATGTTCATGAGCTACTTACAAATTACAACAACAACAAAAAAAGGCAGTGTGGATGGGAGAATAGGGAGAATGAAGTACCTGAATAACTTTACCTTGAAACAATGAATGTGGCATATCTCTCTTCCAATTATACTGGTTGTGTCAACACTTGCCTTTCCTCTCCAAGGCAAAGTAAATAGAACCTGTGCTTATCTTGCTTTTGTTGGGGTTTTTCTTACAGATGTATGATTAAAATATGTATGTGCTGTGTTTTCAAATTCAATATAGCAATTAAGAAACAAAGAAAAAAAAAATTCAGGGATTTTGAACAATTAGCTCCCAATTTAAAAATTCTGGTTGAGGTGTTGCTCACCTAAAGCTCTAACTAAAGGAAAATGTGGAAGCATTTGTTTAAAGGATTGTCTCAGATGTGTCAGAAGAGTGTAAGGTGCTGCCTTCCAGGAGATGAATATTTGTGTGCACAGAACAGCACAACCAGGAGCAGAAATCACTCTTTTTTGCACACTTTGCAGCTGACCTTGCTAATCATACAACATAAGAATATTATCATTTTCTATTAGAGACAAATTACTAATTTTCAGGTGGAAATCACAGCAAATGTATTTGAAGGAATGTGCAGCACTACCAATTTAATTTTATATGTTGGCTTTTCAGAGGTATATCCTGAATATAGTCCAGAAAACTTTAGTTTCTCTCTGGTGTTAGGATTTGCTATTGCGCTTTGAACACCTCCTGTTATTCAGTGAGTAACTTAGTGATTATGCAAAGAAAATTCATTCACTGTAAAAGATCAAGGATGGCTTTCTACCTAATGCTTAATTTATTCATAGTAGTGAAGGACACAGTGTATTTTGTGTCAGGTACAGAAGTACATTAAAGTTCTGTCTTTACAAGAAAGAATTGCACAGGGTCGAATGCAAAACAAAGATGAAAGAAAAGATGCAGCCATATATAGGATGACTGGGATAGTCATATTAGCCCTCACATGCATGTGTTTTCTGCAGATGTATTTGTGAATGAAAGGAAAGTTGAAGACGCATAAAGTAGTTTCAGTAATTCTTTTCTTTCCTACCATAGCTATTGATTGTTTCAAGTTCCTTGGCCCTAAATTAGTAAAATAAGATTGAACTTAGGAGAAAGCTTCTTTTTTTTAAAGGGATCCACTTCTGGAACAGGAGCAGAGAAATAAAATCCTTTTGCAGCGCACCTTATTGGTACTCTCACAGCTGTGAGGAGACTCTTAAATGCTGCACAGAATTGGAAGGAGAGGCATAAGAAAGAGAAGGACTGAAAACTACTAAACCCTGATGATACTGCTTATAATTTTGCAGTATTTAGCTTAACTTTGCTGGTAGAATTTCGATATTCATAACTGTATGATGATTTTCTTAATAACTGTATTGGTATTGCAATTCAGAGCTCTGAGCAACTTAAATTTGGTCTTTGTTTCTGGCTCTGCACAAGAGGAACTGTTTACTGGAGAACTTAACTTTTTCGATGATATTTAATTTCTATTTCTCAAATTATTTTGTTAATTTTGAGTATCTTTTATCATGATTAACTCTATTAGCTAAAATAAAAATTCAGAAATATTTATTTCATGAAGATATGAGCAGAAGAACATGTTTATCTTCTTTAGATATTCTTCTGCAGAAGAATTTCCAGGACTCTACAGTTCTTTTAGCATTATTTTCTTTACATTGCATAGATTTAATACCCAGGACATATATATAAAGGAGGTAAATGTTTGTTGTAAATTATATTATAATAATACCAGCCTATTCTGTCTGTACTGAATAAAGTTTCATGGTGTAAGATGCCTGTCTGCTAAGAAAAAAAACAATAATTTTCCACAGTGTTCCCTCTTTATCTTGGGAAGCAGTATGAGCTAAGTAACAGAAAAAAAATCTACACTTTTGATATATGTATTGAGGTGGGCTATTTCCAAATTATGAGGTTTAAACAAATGTAGCAACTTCTTTAATACAGTCTCCTATTATCCAGCAGGTCAAGGACTGCTCTTTATGGTTAAGGTCACTCTTTTATAAATATGAATGAGGCTGCATTCCAGTGCACACCTTGTGTTCAGTACTTGGCAAGTGACAGCATTGGACCCAATTGCTGTATTCCTTTCTTTCTGTTGTGATTAACGTAAGACATTTTGGACTAGTATTTGTTAAAACATCTTTTGTGAATCACTAGAACTTTTCTGGAGACCTTTTGACATATGTAGCAGCTAATGAACTAATTATATAAATGTCTTTAATGTTTTCCAAAACTGTTTTACATGAAACTCTCAAAGTTCACAATGCATTTTAGAGAGAAGATAGAGTCATTTTGATGATAAAGATGATCTTTAGACACTTACTTGGTTTAAGACAGAAAGTGTACATTTGCATTTGTACATCTGAATGTATGTCATTCCCCTCTGTAATTATGTTAGTGCTGAATACACAGACTTTGTTAATGCTTACACAGTGGTCTTATGGAATCCCAGAAAGGCTGATTAGTTAGAGAGTCCTCTGAAAGTCAGCTATTCCAAGTTCCTGGATCACAGCATGCTAAACTAGAGCAGGCTGTCCAGGGCTGTGTCCAGTACAATATTGACTTCCTCCAAAGATGAAGAGTCCACAGACTCTGAGCAACCTGCTCAGTGTTCAACTAATCTCATAATAAAAAAGTCTTTTTCTTGTACTTGTATAGAATTTCTGCATTTGTGTTTCTGCCTGTTGCTTTCTGTCCTGTCACTGGATATGCTAGATATCTAGGGGTCTTCGCTCTGTGTTCTTTATCCCCTCCCATCAAATATTTTTCCATGTGGCTGACATTCCTGTCTGAGACTCCTCCAGGCTAAACAGAACCCGCTCTCTTTGTCTCTCCTCCTTTGTCTTTGCACTTCCCATTCTTAATGTCATAACCCGTTTCCCCTTCCCACTGACACTCACCTGCAATGTGGTGCAACATCTGACCTATCAGCCACTCCTGCCAGTTTTCGATTATCAGCAAATGTGCTGAGAGTCCAATTTTCCCCTCATCCAGGCCATTAATAACAGTGTCGAATGTTATTTTCCTCAATATGCACTCCCAGAGTTCAGCAGAAAAGAATTACCTACGGCTAGACTTTTTGCAGCTGATTGCACATGGTTTTTTAAAATACACCCAAACATTTCTTCTTTTACACCTTGGTTTCACACAAGAAATACAACTGTGCTTGGGATACCACTATTATTGGGAGTTGACAAAATTGCTCATACTTGAACTACATTTGAGTTACCCCATGGAAGGTTCATATTTGAAAGTTTGGATATGATGGAAATTGCTAATGACAGAAGTAGCTAATGGCAAACCTAGAATTAGAAATTAAAGATTACCATATGCGGGGAAATAGTTTGTCTATAATAACACTATTGGAAAGAAACACCTATAAAAAGGCAAGGTGCAAAAAGGGTTATGTTTTGACACTGAGAAGGGCTTCTCTAGTTCTTTCTAAAATAGCAAGATTCATTTCATTCCCTGAGCTGAGTCAAATTGACTTTGACACGTAGTTCAAAGAAGGTTAAAACATTTTTACATTCCATTAAATTTTGTTATAATAGGTGTTCAAGGTGAGCTTTTCATATTGGTCTGTTACAATTCAACTGGACACAGAACTGAGAAGTTTAAGAGTGATTATAATTACTAGAAATACCAAAATTTTATCCGTGTACTATTCCCAAAATGAAAGCCTTTCCTTTTAAAGGAGCACCTTTGATGAATAAATCTGCTTGATTAAGACTGCTTTGCTTTCTGAAACACAAGAGCACTGAAAATGAATACCATGAGCAGTGTGTTAAAATGTCTCTTCATTCTGTTTTGCAATTGAAATTTTTCTATAAGACAAGTGAAAAAAACTAGTTATTACATTTCCAAAATCAAATCATGTTATCAGCATTCAGATTTAAGAAGCATGTGTGGAAAATTCTCCCTTTTTTATAGAAAAAAAAGTCTTGAGTATTTCCAAAAGTACTGTGATCCTTTCCTAATGTCCTCAGTGTACTAGTTGGATATGACAAACAGAAGTTTCTTGACTGCAACTCCATTTGTTACCACAGATTATGGAGGTCTACACTGCAGATCTGATTTTGGCTATTTCTACAGAATGTATAATTTCTTTCATTGCTCTACATCAATAATTAAAATACATAATGATGTTTACAATAAATTTTATTCATTTGAATAAATTTAGGGCTTGCAATGTATGTAGGTTTCTTGTAATGGGGAATCCTTACAACAATCCTTCTGTGTCATGGTTTGACATGGAAGTGTTTTTTTGCAAAAAAAGTCTTTCTGATCAGAACCAATCAATTGTCTGACTTGATTATTGGCAAGTTTTAAGCCACTTAGGAGTTTGACACGCCTCTGTGAATCACATTTTAAGACAGACAGAGCCCAGGAAAGCTCTCTGGACTTCCGGCCATCAAAGACCCAACTTGGGCCTCCGGGCCCTGCGGCCCTCAGGGCCGGGCCGGGCCCTGCTCAGCCTGGCCTGACCCGGGAGGCAGCCGCCCCCTCCTTGGCCCTGTTCCATCTGGGCCCCCCAGCCCTGCCCCATGCAGGTAGAGCTGGGCTGGCAGCGGCCCCCCTTCACCGCCATGGCAGAGCTCAGCTCCAACTCCCCCAGCAGAGATCATGGGACCGAGAGAGATAAGAGAAGTTCCAGCCAGGCCGGGTGAGATTAACCCTGTTAGTGCTGTTAAGGTTTCTTCAGAACAGATGGGCCTGAAAATGCTGATCCTCTCCCAGAGAGAAAGCAGAAAGAACATGAAGAGACACCCTAAGGTGTAAGTCAGTAAAGATGGAAGGGCTGAAACCCTGAGAGAAAAGAAAGAGGAGATGCTTCAAACCTGGAAGCTGAAATTCTGTTGCAAAAACCCCTTTGGGGATGAACTGGACTATTGGAGTCCCTGCTGTAATTTCATAGAGCATCGGAGGGGGTAGAGCAATTGGGAGCTAAGGTGCCTCTGCATTTTTTTTTCTTTAATTCTTTTGACTCCAGAGTGTTTGGACTCAGTTTACCTTCACCTGGAGGGGTGTGCAGTACACCTGAAGTTGATTCTGCCTGGTGGGTGGGGGGCATGGTCCCACCATCTGATATGAACTGACACTTGGAATTTTTGGCTGCCTAGGGGGTGAGGAGCATGGTCCCACCCTTTGATGTGGACTGATCCACTGATTGAACCAACCGTAGAAAGGAACCAGGAGGGGTCAATGTGAAGATGACCCCAGTTCCTAGAGATGAGGATTGCTCCTAGAGATGAGTAAGGAAGACCTTGCTTCTGAATGACTCAGCCTTAAATTGACACCCCATGTTAGCTCAAATTGAAACCCTCGAAAAGCAGCTGTGGGGAAACTGGTGATTTGAAAGAAGGGACTTTTCACTGCAAGCAGAAAACCTGCCAGGCAGCTGTTTTGCTGTGATATTGAACCCATAAGAGAGTTGTCTCTAGTGGGAATGTCTCCATAAGGTCAGCAAGAAAGACTCAGAGACTCCTATCTCTTTATGTGAACGGAAAAGATTATAGAGGTGGTAAACTGACTGAAATCTTAAGGGTTGTTTCTACTTAATCAGTGTGAAAAAGTGAGGGGAGGAAAAGTGTTCTAAGGGTTTAGTCTGATTCTAACTTTTGTTTCCTTCTTTTAGGTCTGTTAATAAACTTAAGGGTCTTTTTAAAGTTTGTGCCTGCTTTGCTTACTCCTAATTCTCATCTCACAGAGATAAAATAAGTAAGAGATGATTTGAACTAAACCACTACAAAAGTATAAGACAGCGATGAACTTGGAAGGAAAGATGAAGCGATATTTTATAGATGTTCAGAGATGATTTATTCCTCCAGCCACATGGCTGGAGTTCCCAGGCAGACCCCAGTCATGGGACCCTGCTCTCTTCCCAGGCCCCAGGCACCCCAAACCACCCAATCAGGAACAGGTGTGGGGCACACATGACATGGGAGCAGGGACAGGGACAGATCCGTACCTTGCAGGGTCCCTCCCCCTGGGACTTCAGTGGAGAGAAAATAAAATGGTAATATTTGTTTTAATCTCCTAATCAACCCAATATTTTCATCAATTTAATATACTTGTATAAATAATTGTCAAAGCTCCTTGGTTAGCTTTTAAAAATAATTGCCAAACCCATTAATATTACTAAGTTTTTCATGCAGATCAATTTTACGATAAATTTTTTTAGAAACAAAACATTAGATTTTTATAAACACTAAAGTTGATGGCCTAACCTGTATGTAAAAATATACACAGAATGTTTGTTCATTTCTTAAGTGTTCATGATGTCAACTGACTTCTTTGCTGGATTTCATCTGTTTATTTTTACAAAGCAGAAAGTCAAGTAATAATTATGAGGAAAAAATATATTTAAATGAAAGCTTAAAAACTTTTTTCTTCACTTTTAAATTTCAATACCATTTATTCATGATTTCTTTTTTTTTCTGTCAAATTTTCACTCTAGGCTTTAAAATATCCATAGGTCTTTTATGCTTACATATGGTTCTCAGTGTGTTTTTTGCTAGTTTTTTCTCCATTTCTTCTAGATTATCTATATGGTTTATTCATTACTGAGGTAGCATTGGAGTAGTTTTCCCACCCATATGATGATGCTATGAATTTGCAGTGACAGCAGCACACTACAGAATCTCTGGTTCATTCCAGGGAATTGTGCTAACTAATGGTCCTGATTCTGTAAAGTGTTGTGTAGTGGCCAAATTTGCTGTCAGGAGTAGTTATATTTACCATTCTTCACTCAATTCCAGTCACTCCTTCTCCCACCTCCAAAATGCTCTTAAAATGAGGCTGCTGTGAAATGAACCAAGTGAATGTTTTTGGACTGTTGGATTCTGCCTATGTCTTAATTCATTGGAGCCTCGAGGGCCATGGCATGACTCAAAGTTACACCTGACAGCCAGCTGTTGTGCGTAGTCACGTCTGCTGATATCACCTCCAGAAAGACACTGAAAGGGTGAAAGAAGTTTTTTGCTACTGTGAACACCCAGATTATGATCTTTTTCTTTACACTTTTGGGCTTTGAAGACTACATTCCACTGCTGAGAAAATTAGCATAATATTAGGTCAGGGGGTTGTGTGCAATTCAGCTGTTACAAAAAAACAAAGCTGCATTTCTAGGAAGATAAAAGTCGATCATTCAATATGAGTTTTGGAAACAGATATGGGAATAGATGATTTTAGCTAAAGGGATGCTTGTGAAGATTTGAACAGTATTATTTTGGAGATAGACTCATGAAACAGAATAATAGAATTTTTAGAGTAGATTAGAAAATACCTCGAAGGTCATCAAGTCCAACCTTTGACCAAACACCACCATGCCAACTAAATCATAGCACTAAGTGCCACATCCAATCATTTCTTGAATGATTGGATATCCTTGAATCACTTCCAGGGAAAGTGACTCCACCACTTTTCTGGGCATCCTGTTCCATTGCTTGACCACCCCTTCAGTGAAGAAATCCTTCCTGATGTCCAACCTGAACCTGCCCTGGGCAGCTTGAGGCCATTACCTCTTGTCCTGTCACTGGTTTCCTGGAGGAAGAGGCTGGCCCACCTGGCTACAACCTCCTTTCAGGTGGTTGCAGAGAGCAGTATACCCCCCACTGAGTCTCCTTTTCACTAGGCTAAAGAACCTCAGCTCCCTCAGTTGCTACTCGTAGGAGTTACTCTCTGGACCCTTCACTGTCTCCATTGCTCTTCTCTGGACTTGCTCCAGCACCTCAATATCCTTCCTGATTTGAGGGGCCAGAACTGGACACAGAGCTGGAGATTCTGTCTCACCAGTACAGGGAGACAATCACTGCCCTGGTCCTGCTGGCCACAGTACTGCTCATGCAGGCTAGGTTGCCATTGGCCTTCTTGGCCACCTGGGCACACTGCTGCCTTGTGTTCAGCTGTATGTCAACCAACGCTCCCCAGTGCTTTTCTGCTGTTCTACTTTCCAGCCACTCTTCCTCCAGTGATGCATGGGGTTGGACACATTGAATCCTAGAATAATTTGAACCAACTTCAGTAAAGCACTAGGAAAACTGAAATACGTAATTATTAATATGAGGAAATTTAGAGAATTTAATTGTCTTGTTTTCAGTATGAATGCCAAAATATCTCTGTATGATCCATCTGAGCACTATGAACATGTTAAGTGTAGCCAAACCCTTTGAGTCTGCTGGGACACAGATTTCTGGTTTTTGAGTCGGACACAGGTGGGTTCTCATATTTATTGAATGATGAATCATACTCTTATTCATTTTCAGTTCTGACCAAAATAAGGACTCTGTAGATTGATTATGGGTTGTTCTGTACATCTGCTACTTTTTCAGAAATGTATTTTCAGTGAAGTAGACAAGAACTGGTGGTGGTTGACCTGGTTTGTGTTAAGGCTGAAAGGTACATTTGCTTTCTTTCCCCCATTGAAAAAGCAAAAACTTAACAGAAATTTCCTGTTCATAATATTGGACTATTTATTTTTTAATATTTTAGAGGGTAATAGTTGTTTCTGTTATGTTACAAGGTATATTTTTTTAGTTAAAATATTGACAGTATGTCATCTTCAGCTCATAATTGAAATACAATGAAATTTCTGATCAAAAAACACTCAAGTATTCTTCAACAGAGTCTACTACCAAAGTGGCAGATACAATTTTTTCCCCTTCCCTGGCTGGATTTTAATTACAAAATGAATTCAGAAGAGCACATAAACTCTAGTTAAAATCTTTGCTGCACAGTGGAGCATAATCTCATTCTTCTATTCCAAAGAGACAATCATTATGATTGTATTTTTAAAAAGACACTTTCATACTAGAAGGGTGTGGTTCTCTTGCAATTTCTACTGATAAATTTAGACAGTATCTTTATCTTCAGTTATATTATTGATCACATTTTTTAGAAGCCTGTTCTGGTGCATTTTTCTTCTTTTTTTTTTATTATTTATAAAATGATACAGAAATACTCAGACTAAAGGAAACTGCACTTTAATGGTATGGGGCAATGTAGCAATTGTCATTTTTTCATGAAGTATTCTTTGTCACCCATTCTTAAGTTATTTTAAAATAGTTTTTTTTTACTGGCTTGCTGGCAGAGCATCAAATTCAAATGTTAAGGATGAGGAGATGAGAAAATGAGCTTTATTACATTATTTTATATCATTAAAGTCCAAGGGACATATAGCACATAGATGATCATGTTATTAGAAAAATGTAGAAGTGAAAGCAACACTGTAGTG
Source organism: Lanius collurio (assembly GCA_020086605.1). Classification (NCBI taxonomy): domain Eukaryota; kingdom Metazoa; phylum Chordata; class Aves; order Passeriformes; family Laniidae; genus Lanius; species Lanius collurio. The sequence goes on along the minus strand of JACBWW010000008.1, from coordinate 710,898 downwards.
CATTAAGGTAAATTCCTCTCCTGGTTCAGAGATGTAGAGTGTTTTGTTCCTCCATTTATTGTGCTATAAATGACTTCTTTTTGAATATTAAAGCTGGCCTCTTGCATGTTGGTTGTGCTTAGTTTAGGCTTTTTTTATTTTCACTGTTGCATAATATTATTTTTCAGTGGCTTACTCTCACTTAAAAAATATTCACCTTTTCCCTTGTCAGCCTATATTTTGATAATACGGGTGTCAAATGCTTCCAGGTCTTTTATTTGCACTAGATACCTCTATCCCTTCTGAGTCAGTGATTAGGACCTGATCTGGATAGATGTTTAGGGTATTTTAAGGTTTTATTGAATGTAGAAGTTATCGTAAGTCAATTAGGAGTATACTAATTATTGGAAGTGAATCATTCTCATATTAGTCTGATCAAGTGGTGAAAAATTCATGCTTGTAGATTTAATTTAGTCATTTTTTTAGGTTTCAATTATGTTCTGTTAGTTTAAATTTCCTTTATTTCCTGGAATACACAGATGAAATAACAATTAATTTGAAGATTTAGGCTGCTTTTCAAATTTGAGGATTTGATATAGTTTTTTAACTGTAAAATTCTATGAATCTGTGTTTTAGAAAACAAAAAATAGTGAAAAATTAATGTCATAAAAAATGGCTACTCATGTTAACACAAGGAGTTTGAGCCCCCCTCATATTTTTCCTGAGACTGTCATTTAATCTTGCTTATTTTCAATTGCACATTTATTTAAATATTTAGTCATGACAAGGAAATTTATTTCATTCAATCATAAGGAACTTATTTCCAGAGTATATCTCTGTCCTAAATTACAGTGGTGTTTGTAGGAAATGTTTGACATTGCACTGAACTCCCTTTCCTTTCACATTAAAATTTGAGAGAAAGAATGAAATTTTTTGATTTATTATTTCAGTATTTTTCACAAGAATTCCAAGTGCACTGGTAGCATCAACTGAATCTTGTGAATAATGACTGATAGTGTCATTATCCATTTTACTCAGTTAAGCTTGAATTTCGAGTGTGATACACTTTTAGGAAACCTTCAAAACATTGTGACATTTAAATACAGAGTATCTTAGTATCTTGCTGTTGAAAGAATCCATGCTTCTATCTTGGTCTGGTCCTAAGAAATCCTTGTGTTGATAGATTGTGAAAAAATAATTTATTTTTGAAAGACAATGTTTCTACGTTTTTGCCATCTGTTAAATATATGTATTGTCAGACACACCATCAAGAACATAATTCATTAGTGTTTTATATTCCTAGTCATTTAGTTGTCTAATGGCAATTGTTAATTAGTGTCATCATCAGCTTTTGTTTGCAATTACAAATATGATGATTTCTGTTGAGTGGCAGTCAACATATCTGTTGCAGCAGCTCATTTCCATTCTTCTAAGAATATTAAGTAGCAGAAAAAATAACTAAATGTAAAATCCTATGGGAAAGGTTGGTCTGGCCTCAGAACTAAGATTTATATCCAGTTCAGTGTGTTTGTAACAGGTCTGTTTGCATTTGCAGATGCATGAGCAGCTATGCTGATTTAGGAAAAGTCTTCTTTATTCAGTGTTGGGAAAGCTTAGTGAAAATCAGGCCCTCTGTGTAATACAAAATTTACCCTCTTAGATTTGAGCCTTCACATAAATGTCTTTAATCAAATAACTTAAAGGCAAATTGAAATCAGACTCACTACCTTCCTTGCACAGTTTTGTTCTGTGTGACTAACAAGGAGAATACACTGAACTTAGCAGGATCTTTTAAGATTTTAATATTTTTCCATTAATATGCTTCCTACATGTGTGGAAATATCTGTTCTGTTTCAGTGAGTCTTCTACCTTTCTTACAGTGAATAATTCTAACATGTTACTTTGCTTATTGCCTGTGGACCAGAATTTGATGACTGTTGCTTTAGAGCTAAAACCCTCAGTTTAAATAAAACAATCTGGATTAGCTCTGTGCTTGAAAAACGTTGGGGACAATATGGAAGCAATGTAGCCTTTTGTGCTAATACCATAAATATTTTAACAATCTGTTTTCTCTTTGGATAACTTTTTAATAAAAAAATAATTTAACAGGTATTTGTCTGGCGTAGATTTTGTGGGTAAAAGTTTTTTGCAGCAGAGATCCCATATGTTTCTTTGCCTTCTTTTTGTTGATGAAAATATTTTTTGATGCAGTTAACAAGGAAAATAGTTTTCTATTGATCCTTAATCAGCATTAATTAAGCCACAGAAAACACATGACTGAAAAAAAAATTTCATTTTAAAATCCAAAATGAAATCCCACTGAGAATTGTTAATTTATAAAGTTCCTTATACAGCATGTTCTGTAACCAATAGGAGTCATTGATTAAACATGTTTTGAGTGGGTTCATTCACATTTCACATATACAAGACACATTTGTTTTGTTTTCTCTCTACCTTTACATGTGTCTATACTTGAATAGTTCATATATTACATTGATTCTATGTAACGTGGTGACACAGTACAGGCCTGACCTAAATATGTTTGAAACTTTTCTGCCCTTAAGGTATTTTCAGAGAATGAATGAGGAAGATGAAAAAAAAGATGGTGTTCCCTAAGCAACTTTTGAAACTGTCATGATGGAAACGGGATACATCATTTGAAAGGCATTAGAGCTAATAAACTTTCTCCCATATTTATTTCTTCCTCTGACTTCAAGCAGGAGGAATAGTGTAGAGTTGGTGGTGGAAAAAAAAATAGCAGATGCATTGAAAGCTTCTTCCTTCAAAATGCAGGTAGGATCTTCTGGAAGAAAATTCAGATCCTTCAGAATCCTATACAGCAAACCATCTAGAAGCCCAATGAGAATTTAGAGTGAAAGAGAAAACTGATTGTTTTCACTGAAGTATTTAGAAGTTCCATGTTCAGCCTGAGGTTTGATTGCATGACCATAAGACAAATGTACCAGTAAGAGCAAAAGACAGGAATGCCTTTTGCCATGTAAAAGCAACTTGTGGTAGTTTCAGCTTTCTGCTTAATTTTTCTGAAGTTTGAATGTGTTATTACTATAAGCTAATCAGCATGCAGGTGATGCCTTAACCTAATCTTGAAATAATTGAACTGGGAAACCCTTTGTTCCTCAATCCATTTAGCTTCGCTGGTGCAAATTTTGAGGCTTAATTGGGACAATTTAAATGCAAGTACATTTACAGATGTCATTAGGGTCAGACATTATTTTTTTTTCATCCTTTTTTAAAGAAATGAGAAAGGTTTTTTCTGAGGAAAGAGGTCAGTGTAGTGTTAGACATCGAAATGAACACACCAAAAGGAACCTAAAGTAACACCTAAATGAATGTAACTTTCAAAGTGAAAAACACTGCATTAAGAGAAGAAATAAAATCATAAAAATTTGTGATGCAGACACAGCACTACCAAGAAAGGCCATAATGATATAGTGTAGTGTTAAGGTAATTAGTTTTACATATCTGAATTCAATTAAAAACTGGAACATTTACTCTAAAAAAAAGAAAAGAAATTATAACATAAAGTTAAGATTTTTTTTAAATATGTGCTTACTAGTAGAAGAATTATTGGTGAATGTATTACACATAAAAGTTTATTAATGTTATTAATGTCTGGAAAATGAGCAGGGTTTGGTACCACTTGTATAGTGTATCCCTTATCTGTGGGTTTTGACATTCTGTAGTTGAGAATAACTGTGCTCAAGACATATTTTGTTGGCTGTAATGAAGACAATGCTTTTTGAATCACCACAGACTTTTAGAGCTTACTCTGTAGGTATGAACTCTGGGTCTTCTGAGGAAATTAACTGACTTACTGCAGTTGTACATGAAACTGCAGGTTGACCCACCTGGATCAGTAAGTCTTGGATGATTACCTAAGGACAAGTTTTAGATCAGCTGCTAATCCTCTACCCTCCAATCGAAGTGGATTCATGTCAACAAAGTACAATACGAGTACAGAGACTGCTAGAAGCAGATGTGAAATTTCTAGTAATTTCATTTACTTGCTTAAAAAATTATGATTTTGCTACTGAATTTTAATTGAAAATCCTGAATATTTCTGGTAGTTTATGGCACTGTGCAGCTCTAAAACAGAAAGAGGTATGTTGTAATTATACTAATGACTCAAACATTGAACTGCCATAATCTTTGATAAAAAATATCTTCTTATCTTACATGAAAGGACCCTTGCAGTAATCCAGGTATGTGAATGCATAAAATACGCACATATTTGCTGGTTTGTTTTTTCTAAGTTTACATTGTTATCTCAGTTTGACATTACAGAAGGCAGTTTATAAAGGAAAAGGTTACATTTAAAGTATTGAAGTGAGAGTAGAAAAAACTGAGCCTTTTAACATCATGTATCGAATCTTATTTGAAAAAATATCTGTGGAATAATAGAACGGTATTAGGGGAAAAAATGTATTTATTGCAATGGCTATCCAAGTATCACTAACTTTGGCTCAAGAGAAGGCTTGTTAATATGGCATGAAGGAAGGCAGTCTTCACTGAGTTTTGTTGATATCTGAAGTGGATTTAGAACAAAAAAACCTTTTAGTTAAGTTATTCAAGGCAGGTGCCATGTTGAAAGAGAGTGCTAGTTATGGTGTGGAAAAAGTAAAATATTTCTGACAAAAGTGTTAATTTGGGCAGTTCGTATCTTTGAAGGGTTTTTTGACACTGTGTCAAAACCACTACACACTGCAATACTACTGTTGAAAATTTAAAGTGATCATTTATTTGTGTATTTTGAAATATACATTTTCAGACATAATCAGAGTGTTTGGGAAATCTGTGAGATTTCAAAGAATGTTTCATCAGTCCTATCGTATTTGCAGTATGCATTGCAGTGTAGAGTAAAATCAAAATAACCCATTTCAGATATTGTTTGAGAAATACTTTCATCAAAGCACTGACTTTAAAAGTTTCTGTGAATGAAGAGGTGTATATGCTTTACAAACATTCTAGTCTGATACTAATGTATTCAGACAGAGAATGACAAAAATCTGATTTACATAATGTAGATCAATGTTGTCTCTTTTTTTCAGTTTAACTTGCAGTCCTCTGCCATGTTTTATTAATGTTTATAAGATAACTTTATCAATCTGTTGTGAATGATCTGACGTTTCAAGCCAGTTTGACAGCTAAAGTGATAAATTGGCAACTCTGTCATCCAGAGACAAAGCTCAGAAATGTGGGAAATATTTTGATGATGGTATTTTGGTGGGGTTTTTTTTTTCCCAGCAGTGACATCTGGACTCTCATCTGGCTTTCTGGCACATCTCCTGTTTCTTCTGCTGGTATGACTGTGTTGCTGCCCAATACACTCACTAAAAAGTCACCCACAAGGCTGGTATATACTCATCCTCTTCCTACTCATCCTTGCATCCTTGCATGCCATTGTTTTTGGCTCCCTTGTAGCAAAAACTCCCTTGCAGTCTGCCAAACTGCAGTGCCTAGTGCAATGCTAGGAGAGCATTCCAGGAAGAGGATTCCAAGCAGAGAGGAAGAATATGATCTCCTCATTCCAATTTGTTTCTTTGTCTCTGTAGTAGGACAATGTCAGACACTACTAGCAGCATGGCAGCACCACAGTAATAGAGCCCAGAAGCTTCCATTATAGTTAAGAGTAGAAAAATTCTACAGTAGAACAAGCAAAGTCAAAGAAAATTACTAGATAGTGACCTGGAACTATCTAGTTGGGTAGAATCTAGAGATATTAGTCTACACATATCAATAATCTCTCTCGGAATGTCTTTGAAGTAAACTGTGGTCTTATTCAATATGAAGAAGTAATGTCCAGATAGCTAACAAATAAATTAGATTTGAAATTAGATCTATTTTGCATAGTTGATTGTTTAGCTGGGTTTTTTTGGTAGCTCTTGGGGTGGTTTTTTGGTTGTTTTTGGTTTTTTGGAGGATTCGGGTTTTGGTTGAGTTTTGGATTGGAGAACTTTTTGCAAGACCTTTATGAAAAGAATAATCTAATATATTAATATATTAGCTAATGAGGTAGTTCAAAGCAGCTGCCAGCTTTCCATTTATCTTATAATACCATATATACCTGCTCTGTTACAGTTTTCTAGTAGTAAAATGAGCTTTCAGTAGCATATATTCTGCCAAGAAACAATTCATTTTTATGTGAGCTTTTAAGTATTATACTTTTGTACTTTTCTCATTTAAAAAGCAATTTGTCCATAAATAAATCTTCACAAAAATGTTTTTCATTTTCTTCACCTGGTAGCTTCCCACGCATCCTGTGAAATATCTCCAATTCTCACTGTATGAGAATTTCACAGAATTTACAAATATGCCTTATAATAACTTTTTTCCAGTTATTAGAAACAAAGTGTTGGAATAAATAATTTATAAATTTGCAGCTTAAGTGCCAGCAAAATCCCCAGTGTAACACATAACTTAATACAATAAATTATGTGCTAACAAGACCCTGCTAGCTGCTTCTGATAATGCAGGAAAATCAAATCTAGTTCTAGTAATTTTTGGTTTCAGGTGATATTTTGTCCTTCCTGTAAGTAGTAAGAGGGGGTCTTTAGAGTAAATGTTAGGTATGGAAGGAGCAGTATTCTAGAAGGAATATTGAAAAAATTTTATTCTCATTTTCCCCTTTTTCTGTCACTACACGCTTGTAGAAAGTCCCTCTCCACCTCTATTGTGAGCTCCCTTCAGGTACTAGAGGGCTGCAATTAGGTCACCCTGAAGCCTTCTGTATTCCAGGCTGAACAATCCCAATTCTCTTAGCTTTTCCTCACAGGAGAGATGTTCCATCCCTCTAATCCTGTTTTATCCATTTGGAGCACCCTCTTCTTATGCTCAGTTTTGTGGTGAATTAAAATTCCCTCATCAGTCTCAAACTTTTAATTTGTGTTGATGATTTCTACTTTCCTCTTGTGACCTTTTATATTTTGCCATAACCTTTTTTTTTTTTTTGAGTGTATCATGTCTGGAAAAAGTAATATTAATCCTTTCAGATATCTTGTCATAAGGAACAGAAAGACATTTTTCATTACCTGAAAAATACCTCGTGTCCTTAGTTGGTATCAGCAACAAAAACCCTCCTCTGTCAAAGCTGACTATAGCCAAGCAAGAAAAAGTTTGTGTGAACTCACTTCTGAGGATGCAAACTCAAACTGTGAAAAAACTAGAATAGTCCAGTGTCAACTTTAATATTTGAAAAAAACCTGAACATGAATATTTTGCCTGAATTTTCAATGGCAAACTGCATTATCTTCCCACATGGCTCAAATGGGTGGACTGGGAGATGAGGGGTAGGAATGTCCCTTCCACTGTGTATCCTGGGCTGCATCCAAAGCAGCATGGCCAGCAAGGTAATGGAGGGGATTCTACCTCTCTGCTCTCCACAGCACAAGAAGGACATGGACTCGTTAGAGTGAGTCCAAAGTAGGGCCACCAAGAGTATTAACCTCCCAGACAAAATGCTGCACAGGAAGTTTGAGAATCAGTGAAAAATAGCTTGCACAAAGTTCAGCGAGAAATCTAGTTCAATATACATAACTGTATAGTGTACTTGAAACATACAGATGCATTAATTTATTCAGGAACACTGGACAAAAATCCAGTGTAAGGAAAACTGTTATTTTGTCCCTGTATCTGAGACATGCATTAGATGATTCTCTCCACCAAAGGACTAGTGAAAGAAAATAAGAGAGAAGGGCCCAGAGGTGAAGTTGTGTGAGGAGTGTCTGAGGTCACTTGGTCTGTTCAACCTGGAGAAGAGACTGAGGGGAGACCTCACTGCAGTTACAACCTCCTTGTGAGGAGAAGAGGAGGAGCAGGCACGGATCTCTTCTGTGGTGACCAGTGACAGAATGTGAGGGAATGGTCTGAAGCTGTGTCAGGGGAGGTTTAGGTTGGATATCAGGAAAAGGTTCTTCCCCCACAGGGCATTTGGGCACTGGAACAGGCTCCCCAAGGAAGCACCAAGCCTGACAGAACTCAAGAAGCATTTGGACAAAGCTCTCAGGCACATAGAGACTCTTGCTGTGACTCTTGGGGACATCCTGGGCAGGGCTAAGAGCTGGACTAGATAATCCTGATGGGTTCCTTCCAACTAGGATATTCTGTGATTCTGTAATTTTATTCTATGTGCCTGAATTTGTCAATGAGATAAACTGTCTTAAGAACCAGGCCAGTCAAATTCAGATGATGCATAGTTAGTTTGTTTGGAAATGTCAAACCTATAGTATTTCAGATCACTTTTAAAGGTACAAGCAGGGTTAAAAGTATCCAAGTTTTACTAGCCAACTAAATGTGGTTCAAGTAACAATTTTATTTTGTAGATTAAATTTCATGCACAATTTCTCCATTAAGTTTTATCTTATATTTGTCCTCAAAATTATAATCAGATTTATAATGCATATTTCCATTGTGTAAATAATTTAGTAGCATTAAGTATTGTATTTTTTACAGTTTTGACATTACGTGCTCTTGATTTAGTACAGGCTTATTAATCTGCTAAGGCTTGCTTTGCAGATTGGTAACTGATATGTTAAACAATAACTGAAAAATAACTGCTTGCTCTTTGAAGAAGAAATTGAGCTGGGTTTTGTACTGCCAGGTTATTAAGGACAGAACTGAATTCTGTGTATATTTAAATGGATTCTTTTGAAAGAGGCACATTGAATGCTGCCTTTGACACTGTCTGGGCAATCCGTCTTGCCTTACACTCAGGGCTATGTTTATGGGTGAGGTGTTTAACCTTGCCAAATAGATTTCATATTTTGAGGGACAAATTAAAGTAAATAGCAGTACATTCATGCAGAATGATTTAATGACAAGTGGTTATCCCTGGAAAATCGGGCTAAATTCTGGTCTTCAGTGTAAAATAACAAAATCATTCCTGTCAAAAAAATGTTGCTACATTTGTGCCTTAACAGTGACAGAGACCAGATGTCATTCTTCTGTACTTAAATGGGGTGTTTGCATGTTTTGATGCCATGAGAATACATAGAGTTTACTGTAAATCCCATTGCTGTGAGTTCCACAACCAGGAAAGTAATGCCATTAATTAGAAAGATAAGTCAGATCGATCTCACTTTGGAGAGAATTCTTTTTTCATATTATCAAGCCCAGTTTTATTGTGTTTTTAGTATTTCCTTGAGTAATTAAAGGTCATCATCAGGAGAAAAATAGTTGTTGAGGAAAGCCTGTTGTTTGCATGTTCTTTCATTAAAACAGGTTGTTAGAATGACAAAGAAAAAAGGAATAACCTTTTGAGAATGGTGTTCGTAGTCTTATGGAGCTGGAAATACTTGGTTGAACATAATTTCAAGGCAACAGAGACATATGAGGTGGGCTGCTCTTTTGGGTTTTTTAACACTTAAGGGCTTTTTTTTCATTACTTTCTTGTGATAAATAAATGATTCTTGGCATATTAAGACAATTTCTGGCATCAGGACAATAAAAATATATGAATGGTAGTTTAAAATTTAAACAGAAATCAACAAAAATACTGCTAAGCTATCACATTTTTTGGAAGAAGTTATGGATCTCTATGGACTCCACTGTGTTAAAATATATTTTATAAGTATAGCACTTAGGTGCTTGGCATGTAAGTAAAAGGATTAAGCACTACTTTTCATAAGTTTTGGGGGTTTTATATGGCAAAGCAAAACAAGTTTTGAGACTTAGGATAATCAACAAATCCATTTATTTCAAGAGGAAATTTTAAACTTGCAAATGCCAATTTTTAATGTTTCTTTTACAATTTTTTAAATTAAAATATGAGTTTTCAATTTAGTATTCTAGAACAACAACTGATAAATTCAGTGTCTGATTCATTGCCTGGAGTATATTCTGGGCATTCATTATACAGCAACAAATGGCCACCAGATTGCTGCTATCACACCTAGCATGAGTTGTTGCGTTATTTAGCTCTTTCTATCTTCAGAGCACTTCTTCCTCAGTTTTCTCAGTGGACAGCTGGTACAGTCGTGCAGCTTGCACACTAATGTTCTTTTCAGAGAGATTATTGTTTTTTCTTCAGTTGAGAGCTCGGGCTTGGATTAAACAAGCTTCAGAAGTTTGTGTTAAACAGACCAGTCAAGTTCTGGTCAAAAAAAAAAAAAAAACCTGATATGCCAGTGGTGGCATTAAGCACCCTAAGAGCTTCCTATGTAAAATTAACTGGAATTTTGACTGATCTGTGTGAAATTAGTTGAAGACTCAAGTCTGCCTTTTTAGAAGTTGAATGGAATTTTTCTGAGCACTTTACACTTCATAAAAATGTATAGGAATAGCTGTGCCTTTAGAAAGCTAGAGGTGTCATCCATTCCATAACTGAATTCCTCCTCTCTGTCATCATCTCTCATTATTTATCCCTTCTTTGCTTATAAATTTTTGAATTTTATATTGACTTGTAGCATGAAATTCAGCAATTTTCTGTACCCAAAATGTTTCTTTAGGAAGGATTACCTAGTAGTTTGTAAAAGATGATGACATTTCTCTAGAAATTCAGGAAAACAACTTTTCAATGTGGTTTATTATCTGGAAAGAAATGTTATTTTCCATGTCGTAATAGTCAATTGCTGTCATCTCAAAATAAAAAAACACACAACAAACATAATGCATATTTCATCAAAGTTCACTCATGATTCTTTACGTTAAACTGTCAGTGGGAATGGTTTGGAAGACACTGTTTGCTGGGAACCTGAATACAAAACTGACAACATGTTATGGTCCAAGTAAGACAAGCCTCTCACACCATCTTTTTGGGGAGGACATGGTCTTTGTGGTGATTTTTGGATTGGTTTAGGGGTTTTTCTTGTTTGTTTATTTGGTTTGCTTTTACTTACTCTAGATTGCAATGCACAGTTCCTTGGGAGTGCAATGTTTACCCGAGTGATTACACAGTAGCTGCTCTTTAAGCTACATTAGCTGGCAGCACATTGTCTCTCAGTTAATAACACAAATAAACTTCAGGTTTAAAATACATCTTCTGGCTTCTTTCACATACCTCATGGTCTTTTAGAGTTATCTCCATTTCTTCACCCAAAATGAATGACTTTGTCTGGAAAAAAAACAAACCAAAATGCAAAGCAGCAGAGGTCTCTAGATGCTAGCTTTTACATGGTTCTCTAAGTCCTCTGGAGTGTGATGGGAGTATAAACCTATATTGGTGTAACATTTTGAAGTCTTTGAGCAATTTAGTCATCCTAGTATACATAGTTATTTGGCTTTGTTCTGTTTGTTTGTTTCTGAAAACTGTCAGAGTTTCAGAGCTCTTTATGGAAGAAAGAGTAGAAAGAAGAGAGACAACAGTAGGGTATAAAATGTGATTAAGTGATTACTGTTTGGGAACACTGGGTTGCATTTTCTTGAAAAATTGCATTGTGTCTACACAAGAAGAGAAGCAGAGGACCAAGGTTCCTCCCATCTGTAGCTTTGAACAAGCCAACAATATCATACAGTCCAAAGTATTTCCAATATTTAATTGAGTCACTCTCTCACAGTCATTTTAACTTCATTTTTCTGGATCATTACAATACATTTTATATAATAACTTTATACAATCACGAACAATTGCTTTGTGCTCTCTGTAATTCAATCTTTGCATCTACTTAGTATCTAGTAACTGACAGATGGTGGAACATATCCCAACACTACCAGATGCTTACAGCTGTTCTCTGGTCATTGTCAGGAGTATTTTGCACTAATGCAAATGAATTATTTGTATGTCATAAGCCTGGAGTTATTAGGTAGACATTTAAAAAAAAAAAAAAAAAGAAACTTTTTCATTGCATGGAACTGTATACAGGTGGTTCTTGAAGATCTCCACTAAGGGACACTCCAGTGCCACCCACGCAGTAAAGAAGTTCTTCCTCATGTTCAGGTGGAACTTCCTGAGCATCAGATTCTGCCATTGCCTGTTACCCTGTTTCTTAGAAGCACTGAGAAAGGCCTGGAGCCATAATGAAGGTGTTCCATTCTGCTTTTGTCCTTTAGTCTCTGAATCTAGAGTACATCAACCATGATCCAGACCTGTGTAATTACCACATTTAAAACTGAAGACTTCTTTTCTGAGTCTTGATTTAATTTTATTTTTTCTGTAGCTGTGATGTCTTAGTATTTAATTCACACTCCTGGTCACCTTTTTTTTTTTAATGTGAAAAAAAAAAATAATGAAATAGAGATGATTTTTTATTAAAGAGGGTCTAAAAAAAATAATAATTATGAGATGCTCTCTTTAGTTTGTCATGAGTTCCATCAATGCTCCTGTAGTCCCAACATGCTGTATCATGCTTTCACTGTAAACCATCAGTCATACCCATTCATGTCCCTGCTGAGAATATGGGGGTATAGTTTTTGTTTTATATTAGAATTTAATCAATTATTGTGAGGGTGGGGTTCTGTGATCATATTTTGATTTTTCTCAAAGTTCCTTTGTTGCTTTGTCCTAGGTTTGCTTTTTAAGAAAAGACTTCTAACTGTGGTAATTGCTAAAGTACTGGATATTTAATATTCAAAACTGAGCTGCATCAAGTAGTTCTGACTGATCATAGAAGTCACATTGTTTTCAAGTCATTAAAAGTCAGTCTCTATAGACTCTATCTCGTTATAAATAATGAATTCCCTCCAGTGTTGCTTCTATACATGATAAACAAAGTCAAACTATGGCTGCCACTGGTACAGACTTATATGGTAGGGAATATCATAGGCCTCCTGATGTGTTGTTGCCTTTTGACCACATGAATTCAGGAAGCCTTTGTCCCCCCTACCAGAGCCACATGAAACAACTGTAAGAACTTATGAAAGTGAAGGAGGAGATTTCAACGTGGGTATCCATTGTGGCTGTGAATCTCTGGCAGGAAATGGAACTTTGATGGAAGATGGCAGCCCAATAATATGATTGTGGTATTTAAAAAATAATTTTAAAATTATTTATTTCCTGCTTGTGCAAAATGTGTTATCTTCCAGCCCCTTGCTCTCTTCCAAGGGTGAGGCTAAAATTAGCAGGGCACTGAAAGTCAAAAAGCTGGATGCTGCTACAACTTCAAGGCAAGCCGAGGGTCTAAAATAAACATATCTATTAATTTATTTATTTTCAAGGTCTGGTCCATATCTGGGTGAAAAAAAAGTTGGAATTTAAGATTCATCCTCACCCAGTGTATACGTTTTTATCTTTAGCCCTGTGGTCTCTGATCTAATCCTAGTCAGACGCTCTGACTCTAGGCAGACACTCGCTGCGTGCAGTGTCTCTGATGAGAATCTCATGCATTATACAGAATAACATTCTCAGCATAATTATACACTCTACTCCCTGTTCATCACTAAAACTTCTACTTGCTGAAAAGCAATATTTAGGAGACCAGTTTCTCAGATCAGGCCATCAACAATATTTGTGACTTTTTGTTTTGTTTTGGTAAGTAGAAGTGTAGTTATGTCTTACGGTTGGTTTAAAATCTGTTTTAATTTTTTGGAGGGAGTGGAGAGGGAAGGGAGGGAGGGTGTTTCATACATAACAAAGTAAATTATTTGGCTGTTCTTACGTTTTAACACTGAAAATCATTACAGAAGCTGTTGCTGTGGCTAGTTTTATTGTGGTCATGAAATGAAAGCCTGACCACAGCAGGTTTGATATGTAGTTTGTGTTCCTCTCTTCAGATTCATTATTTTAGTTTCATTATTGCTGGGTGTTTATTCTTTCATGTAAAGTGGGGTAGAGAAAAAGTATAGCAGTTTTTAATCTCTAATTCAATTTTTTGATCTCATTTTAAATTCAGTTTGCTTTATGGCACAATTCTATAATAGTGCTGGACAAGAAATCTGCAAGTTGGTTTGTCTTTCATATTCTGCTCTTTACATCAAATGATTTCCTTATGGGTAACTGCACTAGCTTTCTGAAACCTGCACATTTGTACTTGTTGCTTCTAAAGACAGGGTAGATGCCCACAAGTAACAAGTAGAACTCAAAAGCAAGCAAAAGAAGCCAAACCAGTAAACCTACTCTTGGGATTGAAAGTACTGACACATGCACAGAAAAGTATCTCATAGCAAAAAAAAAGCACAGAGGACAGAATAAACAAATGAGAACATTGAGTTATAGTACCTGAGGCACCAGTGTCAGTGGAGCAGTTTTATTATTTGATAAATTGTGTGGAAGGACATAATTTCAGAGGTCATTCCAGACCAACCATGGATCAGTTGAGCAGTGTAGCTTGTGTTGACTTTTTTGTAGTCAAAAGCCTCTCCTCTCCTCACCTCTTCTCTCCTCTCCAAGCCTCTTCTCCTTCCTTTTCCTTTTTTTTTTTTTTTTTTCACGTTTGACAATTCCCAAACCTAAATGGTGCCAGCCTTTGCATCTGCATGTTCTGGCACAGTGACCTGCCACTCATACTGGTCATGAACCCAGAGCCGACTCAGTCCACCCAAGTATCAGTACTGCTAGTGTTTTTCAAGGTGTGAACCACAGAACTCTGCTGTCAAATATAAAAGGTAAGCAATAAAATACTCTCAAAATATTAATGGTAAAGTTCATTTGAGGGAATTTCTGTACTCTTTGGCACTGTGATGTGTAAGGCAAAGACTTTTAAGCTGTCTTGCTTAACTAGCAGGTCTCACAGCCAGTTATTTACTAGAGACTCTTTAGGAGTGCCTAAAGTTTATTGGAAGCAAGAATCAAAAAGAAATTTGACTTTCCATAAGATCTCATTGAATGTAAAATATGTTAATGATAGAAAAAGCAGTTTGCTGCTTTGCCTTTTCAATAAAACTAGAATCCTTGAGTCATCAAAATGTGTCCAAAATTGGTAGAACCTAAGACTACTTAACTGTGAGAATTACAGCAATGACAGATGGTGTGGCATTCTTTCAATTATGCCTGGAGTTTTTAAATTATGCTGGGTAATGTGGCTGTACTGATTAATGCAATGGTTTAATACATTCATATAAAGTTCATTACTTTGATAATATGTCTAAATAACTTGGACTGATAGGAATACTTCCACAAGGGGTAATTTCGTGTCAGTGTTTGTGATTGACAGTGTGGCAATCACCCTTTGTTGTACCAAAAAGGTAATAATTTTTGCATTATTTTCCAGGCAGATTCTTTTCAGATTTCAGAAAGTGTCAACATTTTTTGTTTCATAAGATATCTTTATTTCAATTATGTATGCAGGGAAATTGAAAAAGAGGATGTGAACCTAACCTCACTGAAGTCTGCAGTAAGATTCAATATTGTGTGTTAAATCCTTATTTGGGTGTAGCCAGAAAGGTTCCATGATGAAAAAAACTATAACTGTTTTTCAAGAAGTATGCCGTGGTACTCAAGGCTTTATTGCTGGAAAACAATATAAGTTCCAAAATTAATAGGGGGCAAGTTTATCCAATATATCCAACAGAAATAGTTGAAAAAAAAATCCCAATATACTATTATCATTCAGGTAAAATCTTTGACTATAGTGTTTCTTAAGAATAGATATACTTTTATGTATATCTATCTATATGTATGTATATGTATATACATACCTATGCCCCATGTATGGGGTCTATATGTATATAATTCCACATGAAAAAACTAACTTACTTTTGGTGTGTTGACTCAAAGCAACTCCATTCAAACCACACTAAGCTCTGCTTCTTCTCTTCAATGTTGTGGTAGACACATTTGCACAATTCCTTACTTTATGGAATTATTATATGTGCATTTAACTTTGAATTGTGTAACCATGTCATAATAGTTTTGAATTTGCTTTTAAGTTTTGAAACTTAATGTAAAGAAAAACCTGAAGAAAACTCCCCGTTTCACAGGAGAGATTTTAGCTTAGTAAGTTTCTGTGAAAGTCATTTTTCTCAGTTTTGCCATAGTGACAGACAAGACTAAGTCCTAGACTAAGGCTCCCTATGTTGAGATCTAAAACAAAACACCAGTGCTGTTCCATCCCATTAAAAAATTCACTCAAACAGAATACTAGTTTCTACTGGAAGCAGTCATTCGGCTGAAACAAATTCTAAATGCTCCTTTATCACCCTACATATCATAAAAACTTTTCCAAATGTCTATAAATGTTTCTACAATTTAATATGCAAACATCATATATCTATTGCTTCTATGCCACCTTATTCTTGAGCCTGTGGAAAATTTTCTCATGTGCTTTATAAGCAGGAAAATAAATAACTTTGTCTCATAAATGACTGTGTAGCCATAGTTTTGAACACAGTGCAGACACTAATATTTTGCAGATTCAATGAAGCTTTGACTTGCTT
This sequence comes from Lanius collurio, assembly GCA_020086605.1. Taxonomy (NCBI): domain Eukaryota; kingdom Metazoa; phylum Chordata; class Aves; order Passeriformes; family Laniidae; genus Lanius; species Lanius collurio. Next base: position 694,656 of record JACBWW010000008.1, on the reverse strand, counting down.
TTATTACTATGCATGGTATAGGGAGGTGACATCAGAATCTGTATGTTGTAGCTACAGAACTATGGAAATGTAATATTCAGTAGCTTAAAAAGTTACATTTATTTAGTAATCACAAAGAATATGATGACTGTCGTGAAATTTATGAGATTTCTATCCAAAAGGTGTCCACTGGACACACCCGCAAAATACAGGAGCCCCCAGCCCCTCCACAGAAGAAGATGTCCACTCTGACCACCTTTCTATTATCAATTGAACAGTATCTGTTAATAAGCAAGTTGCATAGTTGCAGTTATGGTGATGTTAAGGCAATTGAAGTAGCACACAATCACACAGAGTGTCTGGCTTGAAAGGATCTTCTGTAACATTCAACCCAACCCATCTAGCATAGCAGTGTAGCTATAGCAGATTCCACAGTATTGTATCCAGGTCGGTTTTGAACATTTCCAGAGGAGAAGACTCCATAACCTCTCCATGCAACCTCTTCTAGAGCTCTGTCACCCTCAAAGTAAAGGAGATTTTCCTCATATTCAAGGAAAATTTTCTGTGTTTCAGTTTGTGCCCCTTGCCCCTTATACCATCACTGGGCATCATACTGGGCATCTGAAAAGAGCTTGGCACCATCCTCTTGGCACCCACTCTTATGACATTTCTTGATATTGCTAAGATTTCCTCTCAGACATCTCTTTTCCAGGCTAAACAGGTCCAGTTCCCCCACCTTTTCCTCATAAGAGAAATTCTCTGGTCCTCTCATCCCCATTGCACTCCTCCCCAGTAGTTTCTTATCTTTCATGAACTGAGGAGCCCAGAACTGAACACAGCAATCCAGGTGCTCACTAGGGTTGAGTGGATACCTTCTGTGACCTGCTGGCAATACTTCTCCTAATACCCCACCCCAGATGCCATTGCCCCTAGAACACACTGGTGGCTCCCGGACAGCTTGTTGTGCACCAGCACCTCAGGCTGGTTCTCCACAGACCTTCAGGTCAGCCCTCAGCCTGTACTTGTGCATGGGGTTATTCTGCCCCAGGTACAGGATCCTGCATTTGCCTTTGTTGAACTTCCTTAGGTTCCTCTCCACCCAGCTCCAAGAATGTCTATCAATACCATAAAGTAATGAGAAAGTTTTTCAGACCAGCAACAGAAATCAGCAAAACCTAATTTTCCTCTGAAAAGTATTCATTGCAGATAGCTATTATCCCAGCTGCTCTGTCTGAGGGGAGAATCATAGAATCATTAAGGTTGGAAAAGAACTCCATGATGAGCGAGTCCAACTATTAACCTAAACCTCCCATGTCCATCATTGCATTGTGTCCCTAAGCACCACATCTAGCCTTTTTTTGAACACTTTTAGGTATGATGATTCCACCACTTGCATGGGTAGCCTGTTCCAAGATAGTGTTTGTTTTTAGTTTTCTTCTTTGAAAGCATGAGGGGATTCAATCACCAGTCAAGCTAGTACTTTTTCATAAAACCTTTCTTGTCATATTTTAAGTTCAAAATAACTGTATTAGCTTAGCAAACTTATGATTTCATAACTTTATGAAGTACTCCAAATAACTGCATCTGTTTTAGTGTACTAGGTTGAAGAAGTTTAAAGGCCATGATTATTGTTCAGGGTTAAGATGCAAGCCTGAAAGTTTCTCATGGAGAACACAATACGGTTTGGATGACCAGGTGGTTCCCATGCCAGCCTTTTCTACAAGATGCTGGATGCTTAGCACATATGTGTATCTGCAAGACGAGAGTACATTTTTTGATTTCAATTTCTTCCATATGGAAGTCAAACAGTCAAATAATTTATCTCCACTGTCAATTTTTCTAGCAAAGAAAAAGTCTAGGAACCATAAAGGAAAGAAAGAGGCTATCAGATAAAACAAATGAATGCATTGCATAATGTTGTAACAGGGGTTTAAAAGGGAATGGTGTATTCAATTTGAATTTTGTAAGTTCCAGTCTATTGTCATGACCAGAAATTCACATTTCCTCCTGAATTTTTGCTGTAGGCATTATATTTTCTTCATGGTATTGTGTTGTAGTGTACTGGATCTGGAATATTTTCTTTTTTTGAATTGTTCTGAAAGTTTCATTGATGTATGAAGTTATATGATGGAATATAAAACAAATATACAGTAATTATGTTTTGAGTCAAATAATTGTTTAAAAATCCTGCAGTAGAGATTAATTTTTCCAAAGCAGTAAAATATGTGAAATATTAAATGTTAAAATTAAATTAAATTAAAATAATTTGATAATTATTTTATCAGTATTTAACAGAGTACCTACAAGCTTAAGTAACCATCAGAAGATATAGTGATGCATTTAAATCTAGAAATGTAAGCATACTCTTTCTTTCTTCACAGTTCTGTATGGATTGATATTATTTTATTTTTACTAATGCAGAGCTGATAAATTCTGTTAAAATGCTGATGGCTTTGTGAACTTAAAATACCACTTAAACATTATTTTCTCATGTCAGTGCTTTCTTTTACTGCATCAGCTGATAAAAATTACCTGTGTAAAATGTGGGTCTTTACATATTTGGTACCATTCCTTGCCCATTGAAAAATGCCTTTTTTTTTTTGGTAGTTCCTGGATATTTTTACTCTTAACACCTTTGTAAGTGTCTTTCCAAGACAAAACAAAAAATAAGGTAAAAATATTGTACAAGAAAGATGCTATTAATATAATTACATTGTTTCATAGTGTTACATAGATATTAATTCCAAATTTAGAAGCAATAAACACTGCATCTCATCTAGACAAAATGAAAATATGTTGCTTACTTATGCCGAGCTCTGAATGCATTTTCTATCATTTTGCCTGAATAATCTGTGCTGCAAATTAAACCCTTAGATATTATACAGTTGCTGAAGTACATTTTTGAAGATGGGTAGTTGGCCAGTGTTGGAGCTGAAATTACGTATGCACTCTTTAAATGGTGTCTGGCACTTTCCTGTTTTGTGAAGTAATAATCATCAGCTGCATTGCATATTGATAGTGCTTCAATTAAACTTCCCTTACTATGAAAGCATTTTGACCATCCAAGCCCAGACTCTTCTCAAGACAGACACATGCTAATAGCCTTTCCACACCACCTTCATATTTACAAAAAACCCCACTCAAATGGCACGTGTATGTGTCAGTTGAAGACAAAGGGACCACAATCTCAAGTTCTTTGTCTCCAGCTGTTAAATGACAAGGTTCCGTGTAAATTTAAAGCTGTAAGATCATCTTTCTGTGCAATGATCAGCTGATAACTATGAGCATTTTGGAAGGGGCTTCTGTGCAATGAATAATTAGGAATTTTACAGACAATTATCTCACAAATATTTTCTATGACAATTTTGGAGCATGTAAAAGAAGCAATGATTTTTAAAAATGTTTTGTGGAATTTGTTATTTGCATCCACTAGTACATATAACATGAAGCAATACCTTCTAGCATGACTTTTTAAAGCAAATTAGAAAGGACAAATAGTGGAAGGGGTTTTTTAATCTTTTTCCTGCATTTTCCTGAATTGTATTTTAGCAGACAGGCTCATACTATCTGTAATATGTGATCAAAAGTTTTTGTTATCAGAGCCATACTCAGTCAATTCGTTAGTAAAGGTAGATCACTCAAGGACTTCTTTTACATTGAATGTTTGTTTGGTCAGATTAAAATTATCATTTTAGTTAATTAGTAACTGCATGGTGCATATGCAGTAAAATTTAGTGGGAATACATTTAGATACAATTCACTAATATCACTGATTATAATTATTGCTTAGCAAACATAAATGTCATGTTTTATAAAAATGTTCTACCTAAATTGACCAAACCACAAATATGTTGCAAAGCATAGAAATATTAATACAATGCCTAATGAAAATCATTTTTTCCTAGGTTAATGCATATAACATAGAGACAGAATTAATCTACAATCACCAAGCCTGAATTTTCTGCTGGGCTTTTGTCACTGGAAAAGACAAGGGTGGCTAGAAATGATTTTTCCCCCTTCAATCTGATAGTTAATCAACCTGATTTTTTGTTCTATTAAGGTTTATTACAGTATACTTCCAGATTAAACCGTCTGTCGACATCGCTTCCTGCATCCTCTCAGCCATGACTGCATCTAAAGGCAAGCAAATAGAAGGGTCTTCTTTCCAGCACTCCCTGGCTGCATTGTTGCACTGTGGTCAGAACATTACTGCAAAATGTTTCTGGTTTGTGCTGGATGACAGTTTTTATGTTGAACTTTTGTAGAAGAATAATTCTACATGGTGTTCCCATGTAGGTGTGGTGTACATCTTTTTTAATCCATCTTGCCAACACTGTGCTGTTTATCTAAACAAAATTTAGGTTTCCAGAAAAAATGGGGGCATGTTAGATGCTATCACTTGTGTGTGGGAAGAAGGTGAATGGGTGGAAAGAGACATGATTGCTGGATTTGGGATGCATTTGAAACAAGTTCAAGAATAAAATTATTGAAAAAGATTAATGCTGTTGCGATCATAAGAAAGTGGACTCATATGTGTAGGTTCTCTCTTCCGTTATACAAACCCAGACTTAATAAGCTGTAAATACAAGTTCTTCTTCAGTTGGCATTCTGGTAAGAAATGGGGTTTTTTGTGTCAATGCATGTATTTTATTTTAATGATGCTCTTTTCCTTTAGAGGTGCAGAGTGGTAAAGAGGGTGTCAGGCATGAAAGAAGGAACTTTTCCAACCATCTGAACCATCTGGTATTTGAAAAGTAGGCGGCAGCTGCTTCATTGTGGGGCCTGTGGCTATGGTAAAGGGTTGGTGGTTTTCAAGGTAGTAGACTCACTACTGAGTAGTTCTAAACATTGGCAATTGTTTTCTAATTGTTTAAAATAAGAAAGAAATATTGTCAGTTTTTAATCTCCTTTTCACAATTTGTTGTTCCTAATTGTGACTTATAAAGAGATTTGATATTTTGCCTTGATCCTAGGATCTGAATTGTGGTTTGTCATAGTCTTGTATTAGGAAAGGAAAAGAGGGAAAGGGACTTACAATGATCATCCCATCCTATTGCCTGATCACTTCAAGGCTGAGCGAACGTGAAAGCCTCATAAGAAGCTCATTGTCCAAGTGCCTCTTAAACACAGACAGACGTGTCATTGACTATATAGGAAGCCTGATCCAGTGTTTGAACATGCTCTCTGTAAAGAAATGTCTCCTAATGTCAAGTCTGAACCTCCCCCGATGCAGCATTGAGCCATTTCCCTATGTCTCCTGTCACTGGAACCCAGGGAAAAGAGGTCAACACCTCCCTCTCCACTTCTCCTCAGAAAGCTGTAGAGAGAAATGAGGAGATCCCTCAGCCTCCTTTTCTCCAAACTAGACAAACCCAGGACAAAAAAAGATAAGGTTCTCAGCCACCCCTCACAGAAAGCAACAGTTTTGTTGTCCTTCTTTGGACACATTTCATAACCATCACATCCTTTTATAGACTGTGCAGCCCAGCACTGCACACAGGACTCAGGCCACACCATTGCTGAATAGAGCAGGATAATCCCCTCTCCTGACCATCTGGTTCAACGTGTTTGATGCTCCTCCAGATGCAGTTTACCCTCTTGGTTGCCCAGGCACACTGCTGGCTCCCAGTGAGCCTGCTGCCAACCAGCATTCCCAGATTCCCACTGCAGTACTGATTTCCAGCCATTCTTCTCCTGGTTCATTCTTGTGTCCAGAGTTACTCCATCATAGATGCAGAATCCAGTGTTAAATTTCATGCCATTGATGATTGCCCAGTACTCCAGTCTATCTAGATCACTCTGAAAGGCCTTTTTTTCCCCTCAAGAGAGTCAGCAGCACATCCCAGATTGGTATCATCAGCGTAATTGCTGATGAGGCATTGAACTCCTGAATACTGATCATTGATAAAAATCTTGAACAGAACTTACCCTAGCACTGAGCTCTGAGGAACACAACTGGTGACCAATCAGCAGCCCTTTTCACTACAACCCTTTGGGCCCGTCCTTTACCCAGCATTATGAACTTGCTCATGCAACAGCTGGATAACTCATCCAGAAAGATGATGTGGGGGACAGTGTCAAAAGCCTTACTGAAGTCCAGAAAAACTACATCCACAGCCTTCCCTTCATCCCCAAGGCAAGTATGTAGAAGGATATCAATTGGTTAGAGTCCATGTTGACTGTGCCTGGTGATTGCATTGTCATTTAGAAGCCTTTCCACAGGATTCAGTATCATCTTCTCCACTATTTTCCAGGTGCTGAGGTTAAACTCACAGGTCTGTAGTTTCCTAGATCTTCCTTCTTGCTCTTCAGGCAAATTGGAATAACATTGGCTACCTTCCAGTATTCAAGGACCTCCTCAAACTCATTCTTCTCATAAAGAAACCAAAAAGGGTAATTGAAAGCCATTGTACAGAAATAAATTTAAAAAATATTCTATGTCTTTTCATAAAACTTAGTAGCTAGGAAGCAAAGAAACTATACTTGCTTATAAATTATTCACAGGGAGAAAGGTAACTGAACCATGATTTTTAATTATTAGGAGCTTAAGATGCTAAAGCATACTAAAGTATAAATAGCAGCAGTGGGAGGAAGGGAAGGGAAAACCTAGCTTTGATTGTTTGCTTGTTTGCTTCTCATTTGGTTTCCATTTTAACCAATCATGCTAAGTCTATGCATAAATAATGTTCCATATTCATTTTAGATTAAAAAAATTACATAGAAATGACTGCATGAGAAATAGCATGATAATGCTTTCAGCAGTGTGATGGAGATTAAGAAACAAAGGGAAACTTTTCCTTAAGTCTGAATTGAGAAGTGTCTGGGATAAACAGCAATTTATGTTATTTCCAATCAGTAGGGGTTTGATGGGAGGAGACAAAGAAACAGATTGAAATAGAGAGGTGGAAGAAACACCAATTTCTGGACAGCGTATATAATACTTACCATTTGCATTAAAGTTTGTGTCTTTCATGCCATTGATTCCTGGATCTCATTTAATTGTTATGATTAAATGCTTTGAGTTCTCTCAAGTTTTAATACATTTCCTCATCTCAGAATTTCTGGTCCAATGCTAAGTCCTGCTTCTCATCTCATGAGGTGCTACTTCATATTAATGTAAAAAGGAAGTATGCTTATTTTGGAGTGGTCTCATCATAAGATTGGGACACATACAAGTATCTTTCAAATAAAGAACGCCACAAGGGGACATATCTAGTAGCTTTTCAGGCAAAAGTACTCCCAAAGAAACGAGAAACCTTTCTACTATGAAAAGGGCAGTATGGGCTGATTGTGGAATTTGTGGAATTTACACTGTGACCACGGTCATGTATTATTTACTTCTCTTAGAGGAAAGATCTCAAAGCACTGTAGATTAAGCAGGATCCTAAATGCAGTCTTCTCTTTCTACAGAACTGTTTCACTATTATCGTCTTTTTTTTTTTTTTTTTAAGTTAGCTGAATTGCCATCCTTGATTCTATTTTGCAGTTTATTCTGCAATTTCACGTAGTGGGATTTGCAATTATTTGTGGTATTTTCCAGCTCTGTATCTTCTCCCAGACTATCCTTTGAAGTTGTTCCCATTGAATACTTTTACTAGATTCTGTGATTAAATGTACTTTTACCTATCCAGAATTAGCTTAGCTTTTGATTTTCTTTTATAAAATAGGAAAAGCTTTGCCAAATAGTTGTCTTTCTCCTATGCAGAGGATCTCACAGTGGTAATGCTTCAACAAGGCTTCAAAGCTGAACATGCAGTATCACACAACCGTTGATGGCTTTTCAGGTGCAGCGCAGGGAACAGTTAATAATTAGTGCTCAATTTCTTGTTTTTCTGTCTCTTGGTGAACCCCAACTCCTTCAGGCTTACTGAGGTGTGAATGGAGGACAAAAGACTGCACAGCAGGCATGCAGGGAGGTGACATACAGAGGCAGGGTTTAAGTACAAATATATTGGTCGGCAGCAACAACTGAAATGCCCTCTTGAATCCCAGGACCAGGACAAGGTAATGTTTGTTCTGACATCCATGAAAGATATATGCAGGAGACTCCAGAGTCTCCTTTGAGTCTCATGAGTCTGGCATGTTGTGTGTGGCAACTGGATTGTGTGGTACTGTCCCCATGAATCTAATAGCCCTTTCATAAGGAATTATCCTTATGAAGACAAAAACCCCTGACTTCCTTTAAGGAGGAACTCTTTCCTCATGGAAAGAAATATATTAGAGGTAAGAGTGCCTAAGCAAAGGATAGACATTGGATCAGAAGATCCCCTAGAGTCCAGTTTCTTACTATAAAGGGAAGATGGGATTGAGCTGCCGCCTTTGCTGAAGTTGTAATTGGTACATGGTATCCGTTGACCCGGCTTTGCCAGAGGCATTGCCTTAGCTGAATTTTAACTGGTTGTAAAGGACTTTCTTTAATATGCTTTAGTGTGTGCAATTTGACTTTTTATAACATTTTTAATGAAACTTTTTTTTTGCCTATAGTTTTATGGAGTCTCTGAAATGCCAGAAAAAAAAAAAGTAATTAAGTAGAGAAATGGTCTTAAATGCAGTTCTTAGTTCTTCATCGATACATTTTAAAGAATGCTTTCTGCAGAGCAAAATCCCACAGGAGAATTAATGTGCTCCAAAGGATATTACCTATACTATTTTTTTTTATTTTAGAAGAAAATAAGAAGAGGAACATTTGGGGTTTTCATCATATAACAAGGTTGAAGGAAGTATTAGTTTTGTCTTTGCTGTCTCTTGCTGTCTCTTTCACAGTGGTATTTTCTTAAAAGCCAAAAGATTTTTCTCCAGTCTAAAGAGACATTTGTGTGAAGGGAAAACCTGTGTGCATTTCAGTCACGTCATTCTCAAATTGCAATCCCCAAAACTCTTATTCAATGGCCACCTAATTATGGGCATGTCTTATCTGTGGTCACCTCAGTTTCTCAGGGGAAGTTTCCTTATGGCCTCGTATTTTATGGGTGCCCACAGGTGCTTCAGGTTGGGTCTGATTTCACCATGGAGTCTACAAAAAATATAAAGCAACACATACCAATTTTCTGAAATGAATGTAGCTAAAACCATCCACATCCTTTTCCTTTAGGCAGAATATGCACTGGGATATTTGTTCTTGTTATGCATGTTTCTGTTTCCCAGTCTGGTTCTTCACCCATCCTCCTTTCTGGGTACCAAAGTAAGGGAATGAAAAATTATTTCAAAGAGGTCCAAAGGAATTTTAGAAGTTTCACAGCCCTGAAGATTATTGTATATATTACATAGAGGACTGACACCATTGCTCGAGCACAACTGGGAAATCATCCTGCCTTTGTGTTACTGATTTTGGATGGTATTGTTTTATTTCCTTGGACTGACTGCAATGCATTCAATTTCCCCTTTTTTGCAGAATGAAATGGCTTCAGCAGGAAGTGACATCTGTTCTCCTGCTAAGAGGCAGAGAGCAGAAATGGACTCCCATATGGTTACAGAGCTAGGATATGTGTTTCCTGTTCATCCACATATAAACTGGGAAGGCAGCAATGAAGATCCATGAAAATACAGGTTCATATTTGTAATTACACAGGCAGAAGAATATTTGAATCTAAACATAGCAATAGATTGTCCTACCTGTTTCTGCAATACCGTGACTCCCAAATGCAGATGAATTTTAAAAATTTTAAAATCACATTTTATGCAAGAAGGAATCCATACACAGAACCCTTCTATGGAAACATATGTAAAATATGTGCTTTTTCTGTCTTTATAGACATTTATAAAACATGCAGAGATTCAAAATCTTCATATTTTCATCTCATAATTAGACTTTGTAAAAACAGATTGTTCCTACTCTTCATGGAGGCACAGAATTTTATAAATATATAAGTAAACATAGGTAGTTGTTGTCTGCTGGTAATGTTTTTCACAGTTGTGTTTCCAGGATCCAGAAGACAAGTCTGCTACTCTGCCTTCTAACTCAACAACTAATCATCATCTAATTACCTGGACAGATAGTGTGTTATAACCAAGACAGAACAGTATACCTGTAATGAGACTTACAGAAATCTCTATGAATTTCCAATGACATTAAAAATCTGGTTTACACTACTGGACCATGATTTTTCTAGGTCTGTTCAGGTATGGCTAATTTTCAAAGAAAAAAAAAAAGAAACGAAAAGAAAAGTTTAAGAAATCATATGAGTTTAAGAGTTTAAAGTTTAAGATATCACACAAGACATGGAAAGTGTTGGGAGAAATGCCCAGTTGTGTCTTTAGAAATGTATCATATAAGACATTTATACAAGAAAATAAGGGTTATCAAACCAAAAGCAAGTCATGCACTTTTTTTTTGAAATACACAGAAAAGGTTATTTTTTTCTTTCCAGAAATGAAAACAAAATTACTTCCTTCCTTTTACTGTCTCATCTTAGTCATGCCGGTTGCTGCTGTACCCATTGGTTCTACATGATGTAAACAAACATTATGACTTAGTTGCTTACCAAAAATCATTCATTGTAATGGGGAAATCTGTGGTACTACAGCTCACTAAATTAAAAATTACAGACAAAGTTGTTTCAGGTAATCTATACTAAGAATACACTGTGTCAGTTTGGACCAGTCTTTTCTAAGTTCAAATTTGTGCTTGTGAGGTTTCCTCTGTCCCAGATCCTTTTATTACAAAAAAGTATTAAAAAAAAATTGCTGGAGAGAAACTGTTTATATTGGTAGACTGTGTAATTAGCAGATGTTCTCAGTTAGAATATAATATCTTTTTATATAACAGCCATGAAAATATTGTCTGATCTATCATATGATTGCTTACGAAGCAAATTATCTTTCAGAATGAGGATTTTCACATTCCCACAAATTAACTAATGTATTTGACAATTGCACTTTTTCATTAACAGACACATGTCCCTCATGACCATCAGGTTCATTTCAAAGGGGAATGTAGTAAAGCCTTTTTTTCTTATCTAGCCTAAAATTTTGTTAGCCAATATGATCAGCTGCAGCCTCTCTGCTGAATTTTTTGAAATGGCTAAAATTTTATTTCATTATAGACAAGACATTTACAAAATTGATATTTTTGGATATTGTTTCTGATGAGTGATAACTGTACTATTTGAGTCTTCATTATTTTCAAATTTTAAGATACACATAATTGAATCATTGAATAACTATTTATTTTGCCTTAAATTAAATTTTACAATACATCTCAGCTTTTAATTATTTAATTATTTTAATTTCTAATAATTTACAGCTTCATTGCACAACTCTCATTTGCTGATGGCAAAAGTATGCAGTTGTGCTTTTCCATGCAAGTTTATGCATCCTAGCAAAATAGACATAACTTGAGAAGCCCAGGGTTGAAAACACTTACCCTACTTATTCTACTGGTTCCCTACATGCAAATGAGAATAGAATGCAGGATTTGTGGGCCATTGCAAACAGAGTACTATGAGACCCTTGGAAAATTCTGTATAAAACATATTCCAGCCTCTCTTTTAAAGAATCCATCCTATGTTGTCCAACACCCAAGTTCCTGTAAGTTTTACAAATGGAAGAGGTTTGATCAGGAACTGATGTTTGACAAATCTTGACAACTGGCTTAGTGACAAGTTTTGTTCTTCAGAAATTGGGAGCTCTGGAGTCCTAAATCACAGCTCTTACATTATGCCTAGTTTACAGAGAGTTTTTCCATCTCCAACAGAGGCAAGATTTATTTTCAGCCAGAGCAGATATTTTTGATCTCCAGCTCCTATTGAGCTGGGAAGTTAGAGGAAATACCTGTCCTTCATAGCCCAGGTCACCTTTTGAATATCTTGCTCCTGCTGTGTATTGATCGGTTCTCCATTTTGAGGGACAGCAGCAATCAACATTTTTCTCTTAGAATGTTCGTTTATTAGTCAATTGCTTTTTTAAACTAAAAGCTTCAATTCTTGGCAAGCCCATGTTATGTTTTCTACTCTGTTCACTCTGTTTTCTCAGTTGTGTCACATGGAAAATAACTGAGAAACTTAGGTAAATATATTGTAAGAGAATTACAGATTTTGTTTTCTAAAAATGTACCATATGCAACGGTTTCACAGATAAAAGTTTTAAGCTGTTATAGTTGCTTTGATGTTCAGGTTTCTATGCATAGAAAAAATTCAGAAGTTTCCACCATAAATGCATTTGAATATTTTCCAATAAGAACACAATTTTAGGCTTATTCTTCAAAACAAACTGTTGGAATGATTGTCAAGGCTTATGTGAAGATCTGGTAGAAGAGAGATGATGAAGAACAGCAGGGTCTGATCAGTTCTGCAGGGCTGACTGAAAGCTACACCAAGTTTGGGAAGTGAGAGGCGGCCTTGGTGCATTTGGTTTCACCTGGAAAAATGTTGATTTAAAAATTATTCCTTATAGAGTGATAGGTACAAACACAGTCATTTGACATCATCCTCAAAATCCCTGTGGGACCAGGGGTGGCATCATGTTTCAATGAGTTGGGAAGGGTATCAGAATCTTTCTTAACAGCGCAGCAGATTTAATCACAAACAAAAATGGATAAATTTAGCTTTTTGTCATGTAGAACCACTCATTGGCATGTGGTGATAATTTAGGATTTATTTTAACATGTTGAATGCTAAGAATACACTTATTTACAGGAAGAACTTGATACAGTCTTTCTCTGAAGAAAAGTTGCCAAAAAATGTGTTCAACAGCAACTAGAGAAGTTCCCCCTGGGAAGTTATATGAGTAAAGAAAAGAGTGAAATTTTAATGGAAATACCTTACAGCCACCTCTGAAACAGGTGGTTGTGCCAGGAAGAACAGTAAGCATTTACCTTGCATTATTTTTCATTTCTATAAATTAGTATGTGCATAATTGGTTTATTGTTAGTTAGTGCTGAAAAATTTGTCCACACCATATGTTATAAGCAAATTTTTGGCATCATTCCTTTACCCTTTATTTAAGTGCAGTATGTTTCTTATAACAAGACACTAAATTCCAGTAATAATAAGATATCCTAAAAATGTGAAAAAAGGAAAAAAGTGTGTATTTTTGGAGTCATTTTCCTTTTCTCACATCTACATACAAAAAGTTCAACAAAAGATTACTATAATTTGCAGTAAATTGCATAAAATTGACTTGTTAACTATCACCATGTTTATTTACTTAGGTTGTATAGAAACACTTTATGAAAGAGTGGAAATAAAGTTGATTCTTTTGAAATAGACTCAGCATGCAAGCAGAAATTGTCTTTGAAATCATTTTATGGCATATTAGTTCTCTTCATTTAAGAAATACTTAGCATATAGGTAATTACTCTTTTGTAACCTCAAACAAAAATATTTTATGGTTGTAGGAAGAGCATTTAGAGAGCTGTGTGAAATTTCAAAGGGAGTACTTTGTCATATAATTTTGAACAAATGTTTTTAGTATGAATTCCTTTCCTTTGTGTTAAAATAAGACTGTTCCATTTGGCTTCCTTTTCTACAAGTATTTAATCTCGCAATTAAAACAAACATTCTTCCATAGAAATCTACTGCAATATTTTTGTGCATATGCTTCAATTTTTTGCATTGCAATGCTTGCACTTGCATTTTTTAATTTTAAAGATGAAAAGCTCAAGCATAGCTCCCAAGTTATTGCTCCCAAAATCAGTTCCTCCTCTTGTGATTCAAGCCATCTCTACAGTTCTCTGAGCTGCATATCAATGCCCTGGGCTTCTTTATTCAATTAGAATTTGTCACCCCATCTCCTTAGCCTTAAGAAAGTAACAGAAGTTTCTTTCAATTAATAAGTAATGACACCATGATTTCAGTGAGAATCAGATAATATCAGAAACCTTCTTGACATAACTGTCTTTTGACTTGTTTATAATTTGTCTGTCCAAAACTCTGATTAGAGTTACAATATTTTTCATCTCTATTTACACAGTGGACAACAAGGCTCAGTTTCATCAAACCATCTCAGAATAAGTTTTCAAGCAGGTGGGTGTTGGATTTAGGATCTCTCACTTGGCTCTTGACATATTCATCCTTCTCCGCTCTCAAAGTATTTATCTCTTTTGTAACTTTGTAAAATGTTTTTGTTACCAGGATGGTTTGTCTGTTCTCAGTCACCAGTCCTTCAAGTATGTATAACTCTAAAGTGAAAGCATTGTGTTACCTGAGCAAAGTTCGAGGCCAAGTCATCTTATTGGAGACAGAGTATAAGTAACACTTACAGTAACATTTTCCATGCAACATTTGCTTAAATAAGTCTGCACATGGTTCTTATCATATAATCATAGAATCTCCTGAATTAAAAGGACCTTTAAAGTCCAGTTCCTGGGAGTTGATTGTTATTAATAAAATGCTTTCCAAACTAAATTTAGAGCTGGATTATCACTTTCAGTCCTCCAAGAAATCTATTTTCTGGAGTAGATTTTCTGCATTGTTCACCTTTTCTCTAGATTTTCTCTGTTATTTGTACAAGTTATCTTTTAGGATGCCTTCCTCCTAGCCAGTTGTGATTGCATTCCCAATCCCTGTTCTATTCACTAAATGACACAAAGAGGAAGTTCCATTAACATTATTGCTTCTGTAATGATTTATAGCCATTCAGGTTGTCTGATTGTCTGCAAATGGACTGGACAGCAGATTTCCCTATTGATTTCTCCATTGATTTCTGCCCCATTGTCCATTGTCTGTTTGCTTTTTTGTACCCTGTTATCTGACAACTGTCTTCTTCGTGGCAAATGTAGAAGAGGAAGTGGACTGCTTCCTTTACATATTTTAGGGAAGTCCCACTTTTCTTAATATCCACTCTGAAGTTAATCCTTTTGGTTGTGTTCTCACCTTTTTTTCTTTCTCACCATTTTAACTTTTTTCACTTCTCTTACCAGTCACATCTATGAAACAGCAATCCCAACATTTTTGGTGCTTTCTTTCCTTCTTTTGACTGATTTGGTCATTAATACTTCCCATGGTTCTTGGTGCTTGCCTTCGTCTTCCTGTTTACCCCTCTTACCTGTTTCAGTGTTGTGCTTGCTTCTTTTGAGTAGCCTTCAAGAGAGTTGTTGCCAGGCAGGCATTCTTCATTTATGCTCTCCCTTCTATTTTCCTGTCTCTTCTAAAAATTTAGGGCACCAACTGCTGTTTAGTATTTCTCAGAGCTATTTTAACCAGGCTGTCTCAGGCATGTACATTTGCAATGCTGTGTCTCACACAAGAAATGAGAACTTAATCACTTCTTCCAAGTCAGAGTGACATGTCTACAGTCCTTATCTTTATAGCAAACATAAAACCTTCATCACCTCTCTTTTTTGGCCATATATATTTTTGAGGGTATTCTGAAGTCTTTGCAAAGACTCCGTATCAACATTTTTTGCCTGCCTATAGAGGTAAAAATTAGAATTTAACCATGTTACCTGCTCTGTCGCAAAGGTTTGTCTTTACTCCTCCTAGTTCTTTAATTCCATGCTTTTTGCCAACATTTCATCTGGTCATTACTTGTTCTTTTTCATTTCTCATATGTAAATGTTGCCTGCTTCTCCAGTCATTGTCTCTGGTAGAAATTTTGCTCAGGCTTCTTGCCATTTCTCTATACTTCTGCCCTCAAATGCAGATTTTACCCGGTCCCATCACTGGACGCTTCTACTTTACTTCTGTCTTATTAAATAACTTCTTCACAGATAGTTTGCAAAACATCTGCAACTCTTTGACTGCTTTCTTCCATCTCAAAATCTTGTTTCCAGAATGTTTTTTCTCAGTAGTTACTGCTATGGCTCATGTAAGTTTTGGGGTTTTTCCATTTCTCGCCATCTATGTAGGGTGTTATTTCTAGATCCATTTGTGAAGCTCTAAACTGGATTTGGGAAAATGCTGTAAAATGGTATCATTTCACCCCATTATGATTCCAGCAGATCATTCAATTTTTTACTTTTACAGGGAAGCAAGAATGAAATTAGTCTTACAACCCACAAAGGATGAAAAGATGCCTTCACTGTTGGGCAGTGGCATACAATGTGAGCCTGAAGTGTTTTTTTTCTCAGTGAATATGCTGTTGAACAGATCATTTAAAAAGAGGCGTTTTCTTATTTTATTGTACCACATATTTTACCAAATCAGCAAAGGAAAACTGGAAGTGGGTACTTTTACCTAATGTGAGGAAAAATAGCTAACTCAATGGAAAGTGTGCACTTCACATGCCTGCAATTTTACATACTTCACAGTTTACAGAAGCTGTGTAGTCTGGCAAAATAATTTAATAAAGCCTCAGGCTCTGGAAAAGAAAAGTGCTCACTTTATGTGCCATGTCACAGGCAATTATTTGGGATAGGAACTGGAACAAAAACGAAGGTGTAGGCATGCAGTGGCGAATGACATCTCAGAAGCTAAACTTCTGTTTCTCAGTGTGCTCATTCATCAGCAGCATTACAGTTTACTGGATTGTCTAATTAAGTGTAATCAGCTGCCGTTTGATTAGCATAGCACTCAGTTCACATTTATTGAAGCACTAATGAATGATTCTTATCAAGCTTACACTGACCATAAGCTCAT
The DNA here is from genome assembly GCA_020086605.1 of Lanius collurio. Lineage (NCBI taxonomy): Eukaryota > Metazoa > Chordata > Aves > Passeriformes > Laniidae > Lanius > Lanius collurio. Next base: position 678,163 of record JACBWW010000008.1, on the reverse strand, counting down.
AGTAATTATATGTTATTTCACATGTAGCCTATATTATGTTCATAAGGCCTCTGCCTGAGTTTTTAAATAAATTGAGTCTGCACAAGCCTGAGAATGCCTACCTTGGGCTGTGGTTGAAGTACACCAGATATGTTATACTTACTGCTAGCACAAAATCTGAGAATAAAAATGTCAAGCAAAGCTAACCTTTTTTTTTTTTTTTTTTTTTTTTTAATTTAGTAAGAATCTCCTAAAAGTCAACTATCTGAATTCAGAATTTCTGAAAAAAAAATTTAAATGCTACTTGAGGGGTTTCAGGTTCACGTTTCTAACTCTCTGGTTCAATGATCTAGTTGCAATTCTTTATAGCTGACTCCCTAAAAATGGAGAACAGGATGCAGAAAATGTGTTCTTTAAAATGAGCTTTTTTATGGTGCCAGATTGTGTGTTGGCATTCTAAGGAAAAGTGATAATAGAAATTCCTTGTAGCACAGCTGTATTAGCTGCAGTGAAGAGGGTAAAGCATCAGAGGTAAACAAGATGGAAGAGGGGAAGTAGTAGTGAATGACTGTCAGTGTGTGACACATACTGCCTTTGGCCTGTGGGTTTTAGTTTTTGGTTGGCAATACTCTGTGGTATTATTGGCATCAGTTAGCACCGTTTATCTCTGTGGGAGATGCTTTGAGGTAAGCCAAAGCTGCAATGCAGCTACTGTGTCAGGACTAGCAGCTGTGTCCTGAGATCATCTCTGCAGCTCAGCTGTTCAGAAAAATATTTTAATGTCCTAGAAGGTTTTAGTCTTCCTGTTTGTTACCAGGTAAAGATATTTTCCTTGTGTGTGAGGCAAGAACACAGGATTTCATCTGTGATGCGATTGTTTTCTGTACAGATTGCTTTGACTTTTTTTTTTTAACTTGGATGACAGTCTAAATCATCTTCAGAACCCTGATGGTTATCTCTGTGAATAAAGGGTTTATAAGCACATCATTTTAGAAAGCAGTGAGTGTCTTTGAGATTTGTATGTGGCATTTTTCCAATTGTCATACATCTCTAAGGGGCCATGCATTTGGGAGGTCTGTTCCCACAGGCCTCATTATGACAGTGGCTGTTAGACCATATTGCATAACTGCATTCCAAGATGCACCCAAGCTTCCCCTTTGATGAAGGAGAATGATAAAGGAAAATAGGACAATATATAAATATTCATACATATACATATGCACATACATAAACATATACATATACATATACGTATACATATACATATATTGAGTAGTGTTTATGTCTTAATATCACATCTCACAAGCTAGTTTCCCAAGGACAGGAATATCAGGAAATAAAGCATATCAGAAAAAAGAGTTACTGGCTTAACAATCTGAATAACTTTCTGGCACTTTCAGTGTCTCCAGGAAATTCATGATGCTAGTACTTTCTGAAAAATCACCACAGATCTTCTCTGCAAATGTTTTTCTGTAAGTCCTTGTGAAGTGGGTGTGGATGTAGAAGAGGATGTTAAAAATTGCAGGTCAGATCACAGCTGCTACTGTGACTTAGAAGCGCTTCAGAATCTTCCCTGAACTTTGCTAGGGCTGCTTCCCTTTCTGGAATGGTTCAGAATAGTCTGATACACAAAGACTTTATCTTTGGCCTACTTTCATGGGAATTTGGTATTGCACATTGAGAATAAACTGCACAGAAACTCATGCTGTCTTTCATATGCTAGAGACCCATGTTCCCTGACCCTCATATTCTTCCAGAAGGAGACTCAAAATCCATATGTCAGACTGTCCTCTTTTTACCTTCTGTCATTCCAGATGCCACCAAAGAAAAAAAGAAGGAAATGTGATGTTCAGCATTTTTCAGCTGTCACAAATGTGTGTCTAAGCACTAGCAAGGTAGCTTGGTGGTGGAAGAAAACATCTGTATCCTGTTGTTATATCATCTTTAGAACTTCTGTTCTTAAAAATCTCAGATGGTCTTGTCCTCCTCCTCTTTATTTTCCAAAATATAATTTGTTAACAAAGTGAAAATAAGAAGAGAAAAAAAAATATCGAGGGGAAGAATAGAGAGGAAGCAGACTGCTTCAAACCAGTTTAAAATAAGAGTTTAAATACTGCAGATTGTATTCTTCATTACTCATTTCCCAAAACAAGCTTTTTAAAAAGCCTCTTTATTTTCTGCAAAGCAAATTTTCATGGCCTCTCCTGTTTTTGTTTAAAAAGATAACTTTTCTTCATGCCTTGTCTTTTTTTACTGTCACAACCTAGTACAAGGATTAATCCCTAGAGAAGTACAAGAAAATTGAAATTGATTTTCATCACAGCAGTCAACAATATTCTTAGTAGGATGGGTTTGCAAGATGACTGCCTAAAATTGTAAATGAACAGCATAAACCTCATGAAGCATATACTTAGGTTCTTGAAATTCTTAATTATGGGGGTTCCATCTAATTTAAATAGCAGTAAAAGTAAATAATTTTGCAGTAATATTTTGTCGCTAAGCTGAACTGCTGGGTCCTATATGGGCATTGAGCAGCTATAGTTTCCCAGCTGAGTGGTACCATTTTGAAGTCTTGCCAGAAACGTTTGGTGTATTTTCTTAGGAAATATCAGCAGAATCATAAGTTAGTTTGCATATTAAAGAGTAAATTGGGGAGCATTATTTCTAGAGATGATTAAACATTAATAATCTCTTTGAGAAATTATCATTTGGAGATGCATACTATGGAGAAAAATTTAGCTTTGACATTTGATTTCAAGCTTCACATACTTTATCGGACTGAGAGTATAAACTATTTCCAACCTTGCCAATAATTATTTTGGCTTCTTTGGAAAGTGAAGTATATTGCGATTATAATAAATAAATGTTAAATATAATTTGATTTCTTTTCAAGTAATGTCATGGTACCCTACTTCTTATTACATTACCAGGTAATTAGGAGAATAGAAAATGAAATTATAGAAGACAACATGAGACATTCTTATCACCAGTATTTTAATATTGATTGTATTATAGCATGTTTGATAAAACTGTATGTTCAAAAAGCACTTGTAGACAGAAATATTCAAAGGTCTTCTGTCTTGAATAATATTTTTCACCTGTTATTCTGAGAGTGTTGTAAGGAGATAACAGAAAAAAAAATTTTGACTTTATGCTTTGTACTGTCTTGTGGCTAGTAAACTGGTAACAACAAATGAGAAGGCTGAGGTACTGAACAACTTTTATGCCTCTGTCTTCAGCAGCAACCTCTCTTCCCACACCTCTTGAGAGGATGGACAGCAGGATGGGGTAGGGGAGCAAAGTTCTCAGTGTATGGAAAGATGAGGTTCATGACCTGAGGAAACTGAACATACATTAATCTGGGAGACTTTATGAGATGAATCCCAGAGTTCTGAGGGAACTGGCTGATGTTGTTGCCAAGCCACTCTTCATAATATTTGAAAAGTCATGGCAGTCAGGTAGAATTCCAGGTGACTGGAATGGGAATAACATTGTATCCATCTTTAAAAAGGGTAGAAAGGAGGACCCCTGGGAACCACTGACCTGTCAGCCTCACCTCTGTGCCTGGGAAGATCATGGAGTAGATCCTGCTGGAAGCTGTGCTAACGCACATGGAGGACAGGGATGTGATTTGGGAACACCCAACATGGCTTTACCAAGGGCAAGTCCTGCCTTATAACCTAGTATCAGACAGGACCTCTAATGACTTTCAGTGTTGCAGTGACTGCATCAGTGGACATGAGAAGGCCTACAGATGTCATTTTTCTGGAATGTTAAGTGGATAAGAAAGTGGTTGGAAGGTCACATCCAGAGGCCAACAGTTCAGAGTCCTGATGGACATCAGTGAAAAGGGGTGACCCTCAGGGTTTGGAGTAGGAACTAGCATTATTTAATATCTTCATTAACGCGGTTCACAAGGCCAGATGCAAGGTGTTGTACCTGGGATTGGGCAACCCTCGATACCAGCACAGACTGAGGATGAACAGACTGAGAGCAGCCCTGGAGCAGTGCTGCTTGACAAGAAGCTGGACATGACCCAGCCATGGGCACTCACAGCCCAGAGAGCCAAACGTGCCCTGGGCTGCATCCAAAGCAGCGTGGGCAGCAGGGGAGGGAGGGGATCCTGCCCCTCTGCTCTGGTGAGACCCCACCTGGAACACTGCATCCAGCTCTGGGGTCCTCAATCCTCAGCACAGGGAGGACATGGACCTGTTGGAGCAAGTCCAGAGGAGGCCATCAAGATAAGCAAAGGGATGGAGCACTTCTCCTATGAGGAAAGACTAAAACAACTGGGATTGTCCAGCCTGGAGAAGACAAAGCTCACAGTTACCCAATTGCAGCCTTCAGTATTTGAAGACAGCTTCCAAGAAAGATGAAAAGCTACTTTTTACAAGGGTATGTAGTGACAGCACAGAGGGAAACAAATAAAAACTGAAAGAGGGCAGGTTTAGATTAGGTATTAGGAAGAAATTCCTTAGTGTGATGGTGGTAAGGCACTGGAAGAGCTTGCCCAGAAAGGTTGTGGATACCTCATCCCTGGGAGTATTCAAGGCCAGCCTGGAAGGGACTCTGCGCAAGTTGTCTAATGAAAGGTGTCCCTGCCCATGGCAAGAGGAATCGGGACTACATGGTCTTTAAAGGTCCCTTCCAACCCAATTTTATGACTCTATGATAACTCTTGTCTACAAGGAAAGGCAGAAATTAGAATATATGACTGGAAATTTATATTGGGTCTGGCTGAGCTGGAGTTCACTTTCCCATAGCAGCCCTCACAGTGCTGTGCTTTACATCGGTGGCTGGAAAGGTGTTGATAACACACCAGTATTTTGGGTAACGCTGAGCAGCACTGGTGCAGTGTCAGCACTGTTTCTATCATCCTGCATCACATCAGCTAGGAGAGGGCAAGAACATGAGAGGTGACAAAACTAGGCCAGGTGACCCAATTTGACTAAAGGGATAGATGTTCCATACCATTTGACAATCAGCTCAGATACAAAAGCCAGAAACAGGAGGAGGAGAAAGGGAGGCATTTGTTATTTACAATGTTAGCCTTCCACAGCAACCCCTGTGTCTGTGTTGAAGCCCTGCTTCCTGGGAAGTGGCCAGATGTTGCTTGCTGATGAGAAGTACAGAACAAAATAATTTTTTCTTTGTGCATGCACAACTGACTGCTTTTGCTTCAGTAAACTGTCTTACCTCAATTTACAAATTGTTTTACATCTAATTTTCTACTCCCTGTCCAGCTCAGGAGTGAGGGGCTTGGTGGACACCTGTCATCCAGCCGATGTCAACACACCACACAATGTTGTGTTACGCTAAATGCTACACTGTGTTTGGTTAAGATGTGTTACTCTTACCAGACACTTAACATTTACATATAGATAGTGCTGTAGTTTAACCCCAGCCAGCAGATAAGTACCCCACAGCAGCTCACTTAAACCACTCGTTGGGATTTGGGAAAAACTCAGAATGCTAAAAGTGAGACAACACATAGGTTGAGATAAAGGCAGTTTAATAGATAAAGCAAAAGCTGCACAGACATGAACAAGGAATTAATTTCTCACTTCTCATCTACAGCCAGGTGTTTAGGTATCCAGAAAAGCAGGGCTCCCTACATACTGCAGTTATTGGGAAGACACACATTATCACTTTGAATGTCCCTTCCTTCCTTCTCCTCCCAGCTTTATATGTGGAGTATAACACCATCTGCTGTGGAATACCCCTTGGGTCAGCTGGGGTCAGTTGGCCTGGCAGTGTCCCCTCCTAGCTCCTTGTGCACCCCCAGCCTCCTCACTGGTGGGGTGGGGGAAGAGCAGCAAAGGCCTTGGCTCTGTGTAAGCCCTGCTCAGCAGTAATAAAAACATCCCTGTGTTATCAATCCTGTTTCCAGCACAAATCCAAAACACAGCCCCATACTCGAATGAAGAAAAGTAACTCTATCCCAGCCAAAACCACCGTGGATAGCTATTGATTTCTTGTCATTGTGGAAGTGGGACAGAATTATAGATATTTAGCCTGTCTTACAACGTGGCTGGTACATCCCATGAAGACCCAGTGTACCCAGTTATGGGTTTCTTACAGTGCAAACCCAGAGAAAAAGGTGTTCTTCTCCTGTTATCTTCATAATGCATGGTGTCCTCTGCTTCTAATAGAGTCCAGCCCAGGAGTTCCAAAAATATTTTATTGGATCAGATATTGGCTTGGAACATGAAAATTTCCAGGCAGGTTTCTGTGTTTTATCTCATATACCAGATGCCTAAGATAGCTCTGGAAGCCTCAGCATGCTCAGGTGGCACATGGTTTCTGGCACACCAGGGACTTCGCTCACTGACAGCTACTGCTTTTTTTCATTGCCTAACAAGAACATGATTAATTCAGGCAATGCGTTTATTACTGGCAAGTTGAAGAGGAGTAAAATCCTGCTGTATTCATAAGCATATGTTTTGTTGGAAGTCTGAAAATGACTGCATATAATTAATAGTGATTAGAGACAGTGATGGTTATTATGTATTGCCCTGCCATTGGTGTCATTCCCTCATTGTTCTAGACTCAAACATTGAACTCTTTAGGAACCAGAATGTGAGATTTCTCTGACTAATTTTTCAGTAATTTCTATATTTTTGAAGAAAAAAAGAGAATAAGCATAGATGAAAACTTAAAAGGAGTACTTTGCCCTCCCTGTTAAGGCCACTAAAAGCACGCCTATTCTTGTGCAGATAGTGAAATTGCTGTCATCAATCTCACCTTTCATTAGAGCATCACCATGCTGGACTTTCTGCTGCCTTGGTGAATGACAGCTGTTAGAAAAAGCCAACAAGGTGTGCATGTGAGCACTGCTCAGCCATTGCAATGGTTGTATCTTCCACCTCCCAAGAGACTGGAGTGGGTAAAGCACAGGTAACTGGCTGTGGAGAAGGTCTCTGTAAATACAGCCAGTGAAACTGCAGCATGTACAGGCAGTATCTGCAAGGTCCATCTTGGACCTCTGGGAATGAGCCAGTTTTGGTGCTGTATTTTTATGTTTTGTGGTTTTCTGCCTAAATAAACTGGTACCAGGTAGCTGGGAAGGGTGGGTGATTTAACAAAGTTTTGTACGTTTCTATCATTTTTTCATGACATAGTGCACCATCTGAGAGAAAAATCTCAGTTTCTGTAGGGGGAGAAAATCTTTCTTAATACAAGAACTACACTACCTCACTGGAAGTGAGCAAGATTTGTAATGAGATCAGTAGGGAAGCAGATACAGTATCAAGAAGAGAAAATAATTTTTCCTGTGTGTCATATCTAGTGAGGCAGAATTTTACAAAATGTGTCTTAACTTATACCATCATGGTAGCAAAAAACTGTTATGTTTTCTCCAAACTTTAAATATACTCTAAATTGCTGAAATATTAAAAAAAAAAAAAAAAGCCAAAGAGCATAGGGTAAGTTCTTTTATAAATTGATATTCAGGATCAAACAATGGTTTAAATAAGCTCAATCAAAATACTTAGATTTAATTTTAACCTATAAAGACATTTTAAACTGTTTCAAAATATTAACTAAAATTAGCTAACTGAAGAACACATGGCATAAAACATTTTTTTTCCCTAGAAAGTAGCAAAACAGCCTTCCACTTAGAAAAGCTTTGTCCTTCAGCTTCCCCAACCAAGCTACTATAACAAAAAATACCTCCTGTCAGGCTCATGGTGTCTTTTTAAGGACATGGGTTTGTATTACTCAGTTTTCATGTTATCTAGCCCCAGCAAAGGGAAAAATCACTTTTCAGAGTATAATGGCACTGGCCACAGGGAAGAAATGAGGAGCAGGCATTAGCTTCATATGAGTGTGCAATCATGCTTCAAAGCAGAATGAGGAACAGTCGACCCATGCTAAAATTCAGTTCATTAGGATTGTTTCGGGTAATTGATTGATTACATAATTGCATGGGGCAAGTTTTATACGTTCCTAAAGCTAAATTTGATGAGAAATGGTACTGTCAGTCAGAAAAGAAAAAAAAAGCTTTGTCTGCGGCAGTACTTAATCATAGCTTGGAACAGAGGCAACTATTGTCTATGTATTTCTTAAGTAAAATTAAGATGAGAAAGAAGAAGGTTTAAAATTAGGAAATATGTTGAGTTCTATGAAACAAACCTTTAAGTACAAGAATAAGATAGAGGAGAGAAGCAAAAGGACAATTGAAAACCGAAATAAGATGAGCAATTTTAATCTGTTTATACTATATGACTCAATCCCCTTATAGAGCTTGATAAAGACAGTAAACAGAATCAACCTATTAGTGTGTGTTGCAGGGGAGAAACCTACTATGTTTATGTTAATGATAATTAAATAGCAATCAGTCATTTAATCTTGCTAGCAGTGATTTATAAGAGTTCTTCCTGTGTGCTTGAGCATACATATGCCAAGGTTTTTCTTAATAATGAAGACAGTTCCTAAAAATATTCAGTATCACAAACTCTTAAATAATTCTAAGGAAACAAAAACCTTGGCAAAAATCTGTTTTCCTGAGAGGTACCTCCTTAATATGCCTGCTACTGTTCAAAATTACACTAGATCATGGCCAGAGCAACAAATGCTGTGTCAAACATGCAGCCTCAAGAGCAGGACTGCAGTTTGTGTAGCTAGATGATGGCCCGTGTGTGAGGTGCTGGCAGGGAATGGCACAAGTTATGCGATGGTTTTTACACAGCTGCATTTAGGATGCTCCTCTTGGTAAACTTGTAACCCTTCCTCAGCCTCTGCCTTTTTTTGTTATACTGAATGCTGTGTGCTGTTATTCATCTCTCTAAAATAGTAGGGAAATGCCTACCATGGAGGGAGATCTGTGCAGTGACAATTCTCACAAAAACGTGCAGAGATGGGAGCCTGAGTATCTGTACGCATTTGTACGCAAAATGAGCCAATTCATTTTGCTTCAATTGTCAACGTGAGACCTAGACCAAGAGTCTGTGTGACAGCTCGTGAAGTGCACATTATAAGTGGCCTGATTACAAAATATTTCACTGGAAATATTTATGCAACTTCAATTGAGTAGTCATGCCTAATATTTTATACACTCTGTATTGAATTATGCATCAAAAATACATCTGCCAAAACTAATATATTCAGAATTGTAAAGGCTAGTGAATCATCTGGAACTATCAGTGAGTATGTACCCCAGTTATGGTGGAGAGACAAGGGAGATACCAGGTGATACTGATGTGTAAGAAGTTAGAGAATTAGTACCTAGCTTCAGTTCTCAAAGGAAAAAAAAACATGAGTCCCTTATCAGGAAACATTGTGGACATGATTTTGAGAGTTAAACCACTTGAGGGAACCTCAAGGACACCCCTACTTGAAATAGCTTAATAAAAATTCACTTTGCATTATGGTAAGGCCAAGAAGATTTTCCTGAATTCCTAGATCAGTGATAAGTGTCAGTCAAATACATAAAATTAATTGTATTTATTTGTGTGTAACATCATTGTTGTACAATTTGGTTTAGTTGAGCAGTAGTTGAATTCAAAGCTTGATCTTCAACCAGTTTTACCTATAGTGAAACTTTGCAGCTCTAGAAAAGGTCAAGACTCTTTACAGAAGTTCTGAGAAATCATGTCTCTTTCTAATAGAGAGGCATTTTAGAGCAGCATATAAGCATTTTGTGTCTGTAAGCATCTTTTCACTCTTGGGCTATAGTTTTTACTGATATCACTTCAAATGGTGATGATCTTGTATCATTTAGAAAAGAAAATGGCAAAGTGAAATTAGGAAGATGCTCTCCTGTGCTGTGCAACAGTTAGAGCACCTTCATACTGCATCCAGAATACTTGCCTGCAATGCTTGAATAAGAAGTCCCTCTGCCCCAGGGACAGGGAGGCAGAACTTGTTACTGCATTGCTTACTAAGGTTTATAATATAAATATTTGTTTATATGCAGAGACAAATGTGTGCAATTTATGTATTACTTGCTCTCTTTCCTTCAACAAAAAGCTTAAATGTAGCTGGGCTAAAATAGCAATTAAGTTATTGTTTACCCCATGTGAATAATATTTTACAAGAAGCAGCCTTTGGTCAAAGCTTGGCTTGAATATTCACTTATTGTAGAGAAAGCAGTCACACAGCTTGCAGTGCTACAGACTGGGGGCTCTGTGATATTAAATAGTTTATTGTGGGTGTTGTATGGCCAGAGAATATTTGAGGGTGAGGAAGTTGAGATCCTGCACAGATTAGGTTCTGAACAGCCTTTCAGCATCAAGCCATGAACACACACATGTGCACATCCACACAGGCAGAGCAAATAGCCTCAGCAGGTGGGTTCCAAATCTCTTGTTCTGTATCCTTTAGTGAGAAACATCGATGCTGTAGAGATAACAACCTCAAACCAGAAAGTAATAATGTAAAAATAGCTAGAAAAAGCTAGTGAACTAGATCTTCTGAAGTGGGACCATATGCAGGTCACACTGCATAGACACAAAGGATGTTTTCGTTTTCTGTTAGAGAGGACAATGGATTTCTTTGTCTGTCTGCTGTTGGGTTCTTTAAAGCCTCAGTTGCAGAATTAATGATACAATCTTTTGTCTATATTTGATGGGTTCCCTAGCTCAGCACCTTGGAAGACCATGGTGCTGATTTAGAAGCTTTATTCAAAATGCTTAATTTTAAATGGTGGTAATGTAAACTTCAGCCTGAAGTAAATAGAGAAAAGGTGGTATTGTCTCGCCTTTCTAATCTTTCCTTTGTGACCCCCAAATATGTTAAAGGCATGAAAATAAATAATCTCACAAAAACTGAATAGCCAAGAAATTTGTGGCATCCTGTGGAAATTATGGGCACTATGCCTTGTTCATTTAAGTGCATTTTTTTCTGAGACTTAATAATGACTAGAGTATTTCTAAGCCTAATCTGAAATATTATTGAAGAATAATTACTTTTTCTTGCTCAAATGCACAGCCATTTAAAATAGTTATTATAGTTTGGGAATGTGTTTATTACAGAGAATTTGCTGATGAAAAAAGAATAATTACTTGGCTCTGTGATGTTTTCAATTCAAGAAAAGCAGTAACAGCCTACTGTTGGGTTTATTGTACTTTCCATTAAAGCAGCTGGTATTGGCCATTCTCAGAGTAAGGATATGAACCATTGTTCTGATGCAATAATTACTGCTTTCATATGGAACCATCTGGTTTTACCTCTGTTCTCAGTATTTTTAACATTGGTAAGAAATACTGAATATTCATAAAAGCTGAGTTTTATGTAAATTTTTATGTAATTTTCTAATAATTGAATTTATTTGCTTTGTTTCAGTTAATTCAAGACAGGAGACTAAACTTAACTTTTAGCCTTCTCTCCAACAAAAAATTAAGAATCTTTAAGGACAGGTTCTGAATACAATTCGATGGTCTAGCATAAATGTAGTGCAATTTGTGGCATTTTGGTGGGTTGGGATTTTTTTTTTTGGTTGCTTTTGGTTTTGGTTTTGTTTTACTTTGAACTGAAACCTATGTAAAGATTTGACATTAGCAGCACACTCCAGTGTGCTTTATGTCAAATAGTCATGGAGTATTTTTTCACAGTGCCACCAGAAATAAGAACACAGTTGAGTCAGGTGACTGGGTGTCCTCTTTAAGATGGGTTTAGATCTGTCTTAGATTAAGGCATATAAAAATGTAGCTTCTCTATTCAAAAGTTCATAGAGAGGTACCAAACTTTTCATTACAAGATTCTGATAAGAATTTATTTCCTAATGCAAATGCAGCCCCTAATTTCACAGGCTTGGAAGAATAAGGAATATATCAAGGCTACTTGCTTTTTCCTGTGCTAGTCAGAAATCTCTAAAATGGCTTTAGTTAAAGTACTGCTGATGACTAGCTCAATTACCTTCAAAAGGATTTTGCTTTTCACAGTTTAACATTTTAAGACAACCCTGGTTATCAAATGAGCTCCTCTTCCTTGTCTCTCAGTGTTTTTCTCCTTCCCAGATTCATCAGGGAACATTTCATAGTTTCAAGGGCATTCCTGGCAGAAAGTACATAATAATATTAATTGCAAAACTCTCCAGGTACTTGTCATAGTCCTGAAGAGATCAGCCTGCACTCACTGGCATTGTGTATTCAGATAAAGCTCTGCAAGCAGCAGGATGCTTGGATTTATTACTGCTGCCAAAAAGCAGGCACTGTTTGCTTGTAGCAGTTTGTCAATAGTGCTGTGCAGTATGGGAAACTGCTGGCAATTTTGTTTTGTACTTTGCATATGATTTTTGGGCATGTCCTAGTGGCACTTGGTAAAGTATCATGATAGCTGGAAGACAGAATCAGTCCGCTAAGCATTAAGATGGCAAAAAACTATTAGGATCTAAAACAAATCAACATTGATAGATCAAACGTGGGAATTTTATGCTGAAAGCTGTATTCCAGTGTGAAAGTTAGAGTTTTGTACATATCCAAAATGTATAGATCTGTTCTGCAATCCTGGTTGTTACTGAAGTAACTGAATAATCCTCTCCATATTGTAATTGAGACACAAAGTTTTACTGGAGATGAGAGGATCTGTATAGAATAAATTTAACCAAATTTTCAAATGAGAAAAGTTGAGTAATGCTGATCTCTAGATGTTTACTGCTCTAGAAATATTCACCCTGAAAGCCGAGGTCTTGTCCTCCTGGTGTGTGAAGGTAAAGTGCAGCTAATGGAAAACTGGGGTGGAAGACTCCCAAAGGTGCTTCTTCTCAACAGTACCTGAAGCTTCATGTCTTGAAGCTTGTCCAGGAGCCTGGGCAGATATGGCTGGCCAGCTGGAGCTGAAGGACACTGGAACTGTTAGGTTGCTGAGTTACATAAGTCTGAAAAATCTTGTAAGGAACTCTACTGTAGTTATCTTTCATATTTGAAAATAGGATCTATTTCTTACATTGTTTTGTGCAATATTAATTTCCTCTGATTATGTTTTATTTGAAATGCTAAATCTGATATATTTGATGTACCCTTGAGAAAAAGAGAATCAGTCTACAAATATTTTTGTAAGTTGCTTGAAAATGTTAGGACTGCACAGTAAACTTTAGTGGTATATTAATGATTTTAAAACAAACATAATTTGTTATTGTTTTCTGATTTTTCTGGATTACTCCAGATGACTGGGAATTGATAGACTTATTACCATATTTAACCTTATTTCCTAGCTCTTGCTGTGAAAGAAATTTGGCTCTCCTACAACTGGTGTTTAAGTGTGTTTAACTATCTAGTCACTTGTCATTTGTGTGTTCCTTATAGGAGTTTTAGTCTCAGTGAAAAAAATCCTAAGAAAATCCCAGTTTATTTTCTTCCCTATCCAACCTATTTCATTTTTAGTACTGATAAAGCAACCTTCATTTTGTTTCAGATTGGCTTCAGCAGTCACAGGACAATTTTCTCTCTAGTATATGAAGAATATATAATTCTTCTAATTCAAGAAGTTTCAAACAATTCTAATCAAATTGTTAGTGATGATGAAATCAAGAGAATGTAAAAAGATAAGCCTTCTTTTATAGACAGAAGGTTATTTAGGAAGGGGCTTATTTTGAAAGCAGGCGCATACAAGAAGTTTATTCAAGGTCTAAATAAATAAAAAACCCCAGAGATTATTCAAGGCACTGTTAAAATCTGTCTTGTGCTCTTTTGGACCAATATGCAACAATTAAAATTTAAATAAAATATTAGGAAATAATATTTGCACTAATCTTTCAAAATAAGCAATGAAAATTGTGTGTATTCCTCAAAACAAAACCCCTGTCTTTTGTGTGGTCCAGTAATAGGGGTGTCTCAGTATAGTTACTTGGATAGTAGCTATCCTGAGGAAACACCACATGATTTTCTGAATAAATGTTGCAAGAAATTGACAGTGTCATTTTTATCTCAGGATACAGCTATTGCTGGTCTTTTGGAAAACGACAGTAATATGATTAATTAATATGATAATTAAATTAAGGCTGATATTTGCTTGCAGTGTGTGCACAGATTTAGTGACTGTACTGAATTGCTGTGTCACAAGGAGGCTCAAGACCTTTGTTTTATTCAATACTTGGGGGACAGTCCGTCAAAATCCAGAAAAAAAAATCAGCAATAAATATATGTAGGAAAAGTGTCAGCGAAAAAATAGTTGTATTTTTCACACCTTTTTCACAGATACAAGAATGGGAGCTTGATCTGTTGGTCCCTCCTCTTGCTACCTATACGGGGCTGTACACACTTTTCCATAGGATTTTTTTCCTAGAATAAATATTTCTGTATTATATGATTTAAAGAATATATATTTTTTGAGGGTGTTCTGAAGTCTTTGCAAAGACTCTGTATCAACAATTTTTGCCTGCCTGTAGAGGGGAAAATTAGAATAGCTACATGATGCAGCAGCAAGAGCAAATGCAATAAAATCTCTAAAGAGCTGACAACATTGTGCACATTCATTTTATAAAAAATTAAAACATGTTATAAAATTGAAACTCTTTACCATACCATAGATTACTTATTAATAATGCCTGCATTAAAATTATATTTGTTTTCACCCAAATACTCCTGGAATAAGAAGGATTTTAGGTTACAGATTAAAAAAAAAAACAATATATAAAATTGCACTCTAGTACATTGGACATATTTTTTCCATTATCAGTTGCTTTCAATCTTCTTATACGGCACAGTGTATGTTACTATGAGATCAGAGTATAAGTAACCACAACCTTCTAGTCAGGATGAAAATATCAAAATGGAAAATGCAGCATTTCATTCTTTTTGCAGGCCTTTTTTCCTGACATTTGGGAAGGAAAATAAAAGAATCTTTTGCAAACTATGATGTGATATTTCTTCTTACTAGATAAGTAAAAAATCTAGAAAAATGAATTAACATTGTGAATGTCATATTCAGTTTTGCTTGAGAAATTAAGTTCCTGTGGCTAGCAATTGAGAAGAGTAAGCTTTCTGTGCTGGATTTTAAAAAGGAATAGGTAAGGAGGTAAGGAGAAATAACATAATGAAATGTGTAGCAGGACCTTTTCCAGGACCTTATAAATTGATGCAATTTCTTCTAATTTTGGTAAATGTTGGTTTCTGAATGAACCATTTTGGTATATTCATAAAAACAAAATTATTATCTGTGAACCATTTGAAACCATACAATATTCAAATGAATGGAAAAGAGAAACTGTAATTTCTGTACAGGGTTAAAGGCTGCATGCATATATGTTTTATATATTTACTGTTTACTTTTTTATGTCCAATTAGTGTGTCAGCACATGAAAATTAGCACGTGACTGCTAATGGAAAGACAAAGTGGGTATTTTACTCAGGCCAGGGATCATATGATCAAACTTCTGGCTAATGCCAGGTAATTACGATGAAGGCATATACTCATCACACAATCATTTTTGTGGTTTAGTGACAGAGGTTGCTTTTAGTGAACAGAATATTTGTACCTATTTGTAGTACAGGATATTGGGATTAATCACAGAATCTTTTACAGCTTTTCTGTGGACCTTTGTACACATTACAGAAACATACCTAGTCTATTGTTCAAGGTAAACTCTCTGGTGTAGTTACATATCCTGTAGATATTACTGTAGTATTTACACATCTCTTTAAAATAAAAGCTGCCTTACCCTAGGAAAAAAAAAACAAAAACAAATAGTTCCAGCAACTCTTGTGAGGATTTCTGATTTCAGTCAGAAGTCCCTGAAGTATATGTATATATATCACTTTATACCTGACACTGAGGAGAAACAATTTTCTTGCCAAGACTCATAAATGTAAATTGTTGCAGCAGCAACACTTTTGTCATTTAACGGTAGAGGAGTTTCAGCCTTCTCAGTTAGCCAGGTCACAGGACTGTGATCTGCCGCCTGAATGGAGCATCTGTGAAAGCAATATTAAAAAGCTCCCTAGAAAGCACCCCTTGTACATGTCATCTTTATGGCTGCACATCCATGATCTCTAGGTAGCAACACTTTTTGTAGAGTACTGGAATTTCTTCTTACTGACATGTTCAGTCAATAGAGAACTCCAGCATTGCATTCCTTGGTTTTCACAAGCAGCAGATAATGAAATACTAATCTATAGGCAGAATCCAATACACTGTCAATAAGGGGGTTAATTGCCATTTGTTGTTGTGTGAAGCTGAAAATTAAAGAATTATGCTTAATGACTGCTGTGATTTTTTACTGGTTCTGCAAGTACATGTATTTAGATTTTTTCATTGCCTGTACAATTCAAAAGTGTTTGTATTGACCTTAGTACAAATAGGCCTATGTAAATGAAAACAGCAGTCAAGTGGGAGCATCCTTCAATGTCATTTACAAAAACACTAAATGACTTAAGTAAATTATTTTAAAAGATACTAATGAGTTTTTCTGAGTATCATCACAAACTTGGAGGATTGGATAAGTGTTTAAAGTGCCAGAAATCATAGATGGACAAAGATCACAGGAATCTTTCTCAGGTGCTTCCTTGAAATATTTTAGATAAGTGAAATCCACCATTTAAAAGAACATCTCTGAAAATGGCATTCATCTGGATACAGAAATATGTGGTGATACATTCTTGAATCATCATGACCCTGTGGACATGACCAAATTATTTAAAATTATGTAGAAAAATATCCTGAGTGAGAGTGCTAGATGTCATTAAACCTGATTCCAAATAAAAATAGAGTGGAATACATTTATCACTGTTTTCTTAAGACATTAAAAATTCATAGAGATAATCATTTTTCTTTTCAAATGAGGGAAAGTGGAAGTGCGTGAAGCCGTAGTGCTGCTGTACAGGGTAGTCCAGCTGGAGAAGATTCCAAGGCAATGAACAAGAGGGACTGGGAGTTGTAGGAAGTATTTATTCTTAGAGAAATTTCTTTCTTTTAGCCTAAACAAAATACAGGTGTGTGTTATTCATGACAGATTTTTGCCTTGATAAAAATATTCCTTCTTCAGGTATAAGCATATTTATTCTATTATTAGAAGCAGTAACAGAGAGATAATGAAAGAAACTTCTATTGTACACTGTTGTCATTGGAGATGAGTGTGCATACACTTCTGTGTCATACTCTTCTTCCTCCTCTTCCTTGCAAACAAAACAGCATTTGTGGTGACTAGCAGTGCCCTGGACTGAGAAAATGGTACTTGGGATAATGTCTGTTTTACAACAAAGAGAATTCAGCTTTTACAATGAGTAATATTTTTTTTTCCTTTTTTTTTTTCTTTTTTTTTTCTTTTTTTTTCTTTTTTTTTTTTTTTTAACTAATGCAAGGAGGGAATCTTTCTTTCATTTTGACCAATGGTGCTGAAACAGATAATAGCCAGGAAGCTAGAATACTCCTTGGCCACTCATATTACACTGCATTCTGCATCATATTTTTGTATCTATTTTCACCTAAGTAATATCGTTCCTCAGATTCTGTATAGAGAAACAGTGTGCAGGCAGTCATGAACACAGTAATAAAATCCCTACTGTAAACTACTCAAAAATCAAAATGTGAGAATAACATCTTTAGTGTTATTTCTGCATTATTTAGCTCTGTAGCTCTTCCCTTCAATTTTCTGATTAAAGCCTTTGCAATTGGCAGTAGACCTCACAAAGATACAACTATGCCTCTACTCACCAGAAGAAAAGAGCTTCTTTAGACATTTGTAGACTTTCATACCAAATTGAATACATTTTGTCAAAAAATGTCATTTTTGGAGACTTCTTGCTAAAAAGCTTAGTTTCTTGTAATTACTGGAGACAGAGGGAAGTAAACCCAGGAGTATATAATGCCACACGATAGTTTTTTAATTTGGACATTCGGGTGGTTCTTTTTCTTCTCTGTTTTGTGCTTAGTAAGCAAAGCTGATAGGATTGTCTTGTAGGATGTGCCTAAGATTTATTAGATCTATTTCTCCATAGCCTTTGTCAAGCTACATAAACTTTCCAATCCTTTATTTCTGTGTTTCAATACTAGGAATATGCATTTATCTGGTTTTGTATAAGCTCTCCTGAATAATGCTGTTTTATTGGTAACTTGCATTCAGGCACCAAAGGGAGGGACTAACATAATTTAGAAATACATGGATGAGAAAGAAAAATGGTGACATTAACTTCAAAATATATTTTGCTATTTTGAAAATGTGATATCTGAAGGGAAGATTATTTGGATAAATCACTTATAATCAAATTTAATAAGAATATAACATAAGTTTCAATGAAAATTTGCATTATAATTGAAAGAGGAAAAGGGAGTGGAATAAGGTTTTTTTTAATGTTTTATTCATAGGTAGCATGACAAGACAGATAGTTGAATAGTTGAATTCTATCCCATCATAAGATATCATAAACAGAAATGATAGTACCTGGGCAAAATTTTTACTGTAATTTGGATCTCTGACTCTTATTAAGATTGGAGAAGTTGAACAGACATTACATTGGAGGTAAACAGTCTCTCTCACAGTCAGAAGCCTAAATAAAGTATTTATTTTTATTCAAATATCTGTTTGAGAAGGTACATTTTGTGTTTTGTGTAATTTACACCATTTTCCCCACATAAAGTATCAGAATATAGATGAAAAATTGTGTACCAGAAATATCAGTGGGATATACACTTTTTCTAAGAGTTTATGAGAAATACCTGTATTTTTCTCACCTCCTGTGCAGAGATCCAATTTTTTTTTTTTTAATGCAACTTAAAAAAAAAAAATCCTTAATAGCTTTTTAGCCTGTATCATTGGCCATGTGGATTGACTATGGAGATAACTATGTACTTCCATTGTAAAAAAAAAAAAAAATAAATTTTTTAAATTTTTTAATTTTTTTTTAAAATTGCTGGATTTGAAACCCTCCTAATACATCCAGTTTACTAATGAGACTAGTTCCTGTCTCATATATTCTTTCTGCATAATTTTCTTGGCCAAGTGTAGCTCTTTAATTGGCATAAGCTAAATTACATTGTAATAGTTTTTTGCTATGTCTCTTTCTCCTGTCATTGCTTCAGATGGTGAAGTAACTAGAAGAGAAATGACCAAGCTTGCAGAAAATGCTGAACAGTTCACTTGCATTGAAACAAGTCCCAGGAGATATTAGTAACCTTTACAGAAAAGATAGTAAAGGGCAAGATGTTGACTGTAGCTCTTAGGCTGGCAGCCCTCTTATCAAGAGCTGCAGTAATGTCTAGGTTTATGCACTCCATTTGCTCTCATTGAAAATGCAGACCAGGCATATCACATACTTAACATTCAGCAAGAGTGGAATCACTCCTTCTTACAAGAAGTTACACTGTCTTACAAGGAAATGCCTGTTAACAATGTGTTAAGCTGAACTTGAGAGGCAAAAAGGACATCTGAATTATGAAAATCTAGTTTTTTCATAATATTACAACAGTAAAACTCATAAGTGAGTCAATCTTTTTCCAGCAAGGCCAAGTTCTTGTCTTTACACAACCAATAACTTCCATATCTGGCTTATATTGACAGCTATATTATAAATTTTTAATTTTTTTTAATACACACTCCATTTTCATCTTGTCCTCTGAGAAGATGGTACAGCTTTTTATAGTAGTTAAGGAATGAGAGCAGCAGTCCCTGTCTCTCTTCACTGTTACATTTTTCAACTTTAAATTCCTTCTGGGCCAAATATCAAAGAATGAAAGCTCACTAACAAGACCAATCTGGCTGTGATGAGGGAAAACCTTGATTAATAATTTAATGCATATTTTAGGCAATGCCGTGGCCTAATGTTGTTGTAGATTGTGAGGCTTTTTTCTTAATACAAAATATTGTGATATGAGAGAGATTCTACAGTTTTGAATTGTGTTGCTTGGAAATTATGGTTATATGGGGTGCTGAATTCATAAACTGAACACTGACATTAGATTTCTTTTTATGTGTGAGATGGTCCACAACTGAAACAAAACAGGTTTCTGAGTCACTCAGATACAGTACATCATGTTTGAAATTTTTTCCTCTCATCGTCCTGAAGCCTCCAAAACTACGTTAAATATTGCAGCTGAACCATACTTCTAAGGTCTAGTAAATTTACAGGAAGCCTGAAAATTTCATCTTGTTTTCTTTATGTTTTTACTTTTCTATCATGAAATTGCCAATATCAGTTGTTTGCTTTCCAGAGGCTAATTTTAAAGGTAGTTTTCCAAAAGAACGATATTTTATGCCTTTGCACAATGATAAACGCTTCTCCAGAGCCTTGCCCTGACTTTTTAGTATCTTGTAAGTAGTTTTGCAGAAAAGTGAAGGCATGGTGATTATACAGAAAAAGGTGAAGATATTATTTCTTGGATTTTCTATTTCTTTTGCATCTACATTGCCTTAGATAAAGTAATTTGGTGAAATAAAGTATGTAAAAGAACAATAATGAATCTGGAGCCCACAAACAGGAGAAATGATGGATTATTAGCACTCAAGAAACATCCTTTTTCATTCATCTTGTATATCCTACAAAAACCTGAGAAAAAGTGGGGTTTTTTTAAAATTAATGCAATTACATGTTTTCTAAACATGTGGAGAACCTCCTGCCCTGCTCCAACAAAGTTGGTTTTAATTTATTCTCCTAGAGTAACCACAATAAACTAGTAGTATGAAGGTCTTCCACTGCTATTCACACCTAGGTTTTCTCAGGACACTAGCTTTCAAGTATGGAAAATTATTATTCCTGTCACACCAGTTGCACTTAGTTTAATCAGAACTACAGAATTATCAAAAGTAGAAGTCAACTATTCCATTTATTCTACTTTATAATTGCTACTGTATTGAAGTGTTCGTATTTGCATAAAATGTTGAAAGTTTATTAGAATGCTACTTTTCTGTTTTCTCTCTTATGCACGAAAATGGTAATCACTTCAGTAAGTATTTGTGTCAGTTATATGAAGATATTTGAGATCATGTTATTATGTATTCTAGCTTTACAGTGATTTAGATGAAGTAGAATTTCACATTCTCCATTTTCTGTACAGTACAAATCACATCAGTGATTTAAATAAATTGGGAGACAGTCACTGTAACAGAAAACATCCGGGATTCAAAACACTAAAGATTAAGTAATTGATAACATTTGTGTTTAGTCTTCATGTCTTGCTAACATGATGATCCTGTGTGCTGAATCACTCCTCAAGAACAAAAATTAAACAACATAGCAGCTATACATGACAAAAATAATGCAGTTCTGAACATAGCATAAAGGGAATACTGCTAATTTGTAGTATGCATAGGAAAAATTTGTAGGAAATACAGGGGAAGATAAGAACATTTTAATTTAACTTTAAGAATCCTTAATGACATGGTTAATACTGCTTAATAGATGTGTCATGACTGTGTTGCTGAAAGTATTAAAATGTGTATCTGCCATTTATACTTTTATACTTTGTGAAATGCTATTAGATTATGCAAGCTGTATCTGTAATTTCTTTCTTATAATGTACTAATGGAAATGTTCCCAACTCTTCTTTGGAACATTTCTCTGTACATGAAAACAAAAAAAAAACTTTCTTTCAAATTTTTAAGAGAAAGTTCCTCTTTGGAATACAGTATATGGCTAAACAGTCAGAAATACGTTTTTTACCATTTGATATTTTAGAACTAGTGTAGAAAGCCATAATTTTCCTGTGTTAAACCATCTAGTAGGGTTCTGACATGACCCCTTCTCCAAATCAATATATTTGGTATCAAACTGCAAATTACTCATTTGTGCTTCCCTAATAGGTCCTGCATGTCATTGCAAGACAGAATTTTATTTTAATCCTGCAACTTTTGACAATATGTTGTGATCTCTAGTTAAAGCTGCTCTAAAAGTCACCCTAAATAGCTTTGACAGTACTAGTTGCTCATGTATGGAAAAAGTAGAATGCCTTCTAAGCTGTTCTTCTAAACCTCTGTTACTTGAACAGAACCATCAAAAATCTTTTATGAAAAGTCATAATCAAGTGTTTTTGATGTCTGCCTTGGGGGCCCATCACAAAAAACTGATTTGAAAAGTGTCTTAGTGTCGCTCTTCCATTAACTCACAATTATAAAAAAGATAAATATATCCTTTAGGTAATCATGTTGAAGATTACTATTTTGATTTATATAGGCTAGGCTAGGCTAGGCTAGGCTAGCACAGCATAGCACAGCATAGCACAGCATAGAGGGGAACAGAATGGGACAGAACAGAACAGAAAGAATAGTTCAGCTGGAAGGGACCTACAGTGGTCATCCTGTCCAGCTCCCGTCAAACACTGAGAACAGAGATCTGCCAAAACCTTGTCCTCACAGAACTGGTTCAGAACTTGGGTTGATACTAGAAAAGGCAATAACATTTGTCTGGCTACAAGGTCACAATCCAGATTTTGATACACAATGATGCCCTAGATTTTGTTAGGCTGCAAAATATGCTTTGTCACCTATCCAGGCTGTTGCAAACATTTCTATGGAGTTAAACTCCTGATTAGGCCTAACTGTTGGTGTTCTTGGAGGTCTGTGCTCTTTCCTGTGTAATTTAGTGTCACTACCTCTATAGAGGTCTCAGAAGAGCTCACACAGCCATTGTTTATCTGCTCTTTTCTTCTACGCTTGTCCACTTCTGAGATGAAAAATAATGGAGCCACTCTAATAATTTCTGTTAATATTCTGGATCTCCTATCTATGTGATGCCTTTCCTGGTGTTAAAATCAAGGGTTGGACACAGTTAGAAGGGGGAAAAAGGATTTTACCTTGGTGTTTATTTTAAGGATCCTTAGGTGCACACGTCTGGGTCAGGTGCACTGAAGGGCACCCGCAAGTCCACCCCAATGCACCCACAAACACCCACACCAAATGCACACCCCGGAAAGATCTGGTATCACATTATAGGTCTTTCTAATTAGCATGTCTATCAAAATTCCCCAGTGAGAGGCTTGAGTGAGCCCCCCTCCCTGAGGAACCTTCCCCTGGATGGTTCTATGTTAGTTTACAGAATGTGTTCTGGAGAGGACCTTGGGGTCTGGGGCACACTGACTTCTACTTACAGAGCTTCTAAAAGGTTTAGTCTCCTAGTCTAACAAACAAGTCCAAGAATGTAGGCAAAAGCATCAGGAACAGAAGCTGCAAAAGGCATGAAAGGGGTATAAAATAAAAAGAAAAAAAATCTTCATGGCATCATATGAACCAAGGAACAACAGCAGCCTGCTTTTTTATGACAAGTTTATTTAAAAGCCCAGCTAAGGCTGTAGAATGGAGAGATCTACAAGTTCTTCAGGAACTAGTGAGAGTTACAGATACTTTCTTCTGTGTACAGACTGTTAATGGTACCAAACTGATAATATCATGGTTTAAACTCTAAAATTAATCACACACTTTTCTGATTTCTGTTAGTGCAGGTATCTACCTCCTCTTTTCTTGTGTCAAATGCATATGTCTTGATAGATTTAATTCTAAGGTGGGGTGAAAGTGTAAGCTCTATGATTTTCAGAAAAGAAAACAACTATAAATAAAAGGAGAATAAGCCCCTTTGTGTGTATTACAAACTTCTGCCTGTTTTCCCTCTGAGATACAAATTGAGCAATCTGCAGCCTTATGACAACTGTCACGAAGAATCTTGACATCATCAGCTGAAAAGCAGAATGTCTTTATCTAGAACTCTGAAGGCTGTGATATGTTACTTTTAAAATAAGGCTTCAAGCAGAAACAAGCTGGTATTTTTAATTAGCAGAATAGAGAGAAGAGTATGGTAATTAACAGCAGAATGATGAACTAAGATGGACTTTTAGATCATGGTTCTCTGTACATATCAACATTTGGTCCTGGAAAGATTGTTTCATTTTGGTCCTGGAAGGATTGTTTCATTTCCTTCTGCTTAACTTTTTCTTTGCAAAATCAAAGCTAATCTTTTAGTTCAGGGACTATGCCCCCCAGAATGAGAATCTTCTTTGTATGGTGCCAACACCTAATGCAAATGGATCCTGTTTCCTACTCACTTTCTGTTCTTCTGCAGTAGTGACTTCAAAAATTAGATTGACTTCCAAATAGCTTTGGAAAATTACAGATATTTGCATAGGAATTCCTGTAATATTTGAGTAAGAAAATAAATTACTGTTCATCTATCAGGGTACATTTTCATATTTGTTTTTATAAAAAAAAGGAAAAGCAATGTGACTGCATAAACTCATTTATTTCCACTTAGGAATTTTATGAGAGTTCTATACAAATGTGCTTCATATCAAATATCCGATATCTGGAATTAACTTGGTGAAATAAGTACCCAAGGTTTCACTGCACTTGCTAGTTGCTTCATAATACACAAGTATGAGTTTTGCCACTCTGTTCAAATATGAATAAATCAATAGCATGTTTAACATTTTTTGGAGGGATATGTCATTGGTTAATCAAGTTAATCCTCTGATTTCCTAGACTGATTTCTCTTTTTCCCCCTAAAAAAATGGGAAATAGAAAGTGTATTCAAATATGTCTTTTCTCTCTTTAAATTTTAGGCCTAAGGAAATCTTAAAAATACATGCTATATTTCAAAAAGCAATAACTAGATGAAAAAATAATTCATTTTATTAGATTACATAATAATACATAAAACTGAAGAGGTCTAAAATTTAAGAGTTCAATCTTACTGCAACAGCTAGAGTAATTTGAAATTCCTATCTTTATTTCAGTAGTGCCAAGGTTAGATCTCAAAAATTATTCAGTGCATGTAGTTCAGAAACCAGAAAATCTCTGAGGGATTTAAGTCTGAGGATTTTCTGAAGACTGCAGATGCTTTTTTACTTTTGAGTTCTGTTGAGTGTTCAGAGAAGTTGACAGATCTCAGCTGAGATCTGAGAAGAAATTAACTCCATAGAGCTTTGGCAGTATCAGTTTACCTATTCATTCACAAGTACCTTGACCTGTATTTCTCGATGCTTTGGTTTAGTAATATTTATTCAGGTGTTTAAAATTGAAGTACTTTATGTACTTTTTAAGTACCAATTTAAGACCAGACTAGACATGTCATTAGTCTAAATAATGAGAACATAGTAACTGCCCAGTCAAAGATATGTAAACTTATGGTCAGATGAAAACTCTTTTAACTATTAAAAAATATTTAACTTCTTTTTTAAAAAGCCTGGAGAGCAATTTGCCATTCAGAAAGAGTTAAGAAGTTAGATTTCCTGTACTGAATTTCTGGAATTTTAGATTTATAGTCTTAAATGCCCAGATGTACTTGCATATTTGTAGGAACTGAGCATTCCTACAGTCACTTCTAAAGTTTTTTCAAAGGCCATAAAAATTTTTATGAAGTATTTCTATTATTTTCTTCAGTTCAATCTATGAAAATCAACTAGAAATTTTATCTGCCTTTTCAGTCTGCCTTGATCTGCTATTGCAAAAAAAAAGGACTCATAAAATACACCATCATAATCTTCAAAATCAGGAAACATTGAAAACCAGACCTGTTTTACCAGTTTTTCTGCAAAAATATCTATTATATTTAAAGAAACAATTTGTTGTAACATTAGTCCTTGCAGCCAGTTTCTGAGTGTCTAAAAACTCTGCTGCATGAAGTCCTTACATGTGGATAATTAACACTGCACCTAAGTATGTTTCCTAGAAAATCAAGGGAACTGTTTGTATACAGAGCCTAACACAATTTTCTCACCCTGCCCTCACACGAGTGGTGTCTCATAAATCTCATCATTTTTGTGCCTTTCTCTGGATTCAGTTCCACAAGTCTAAATCCTCCTGGGGACCTCAGAGCTGGATGCATTGCAGAGGGGCAGGATCCCCTCCCTCACCCTGCTGGCCACGCTGCTTTGGATGCAGCCCAAGACATGTTTGGCTTTCTGAACTCTGAGCACGCAGTCAGTTTTTCATCCACCAGCACCTCCAAGTCCTCTCGTCAGGACTGCTCTCAATCCACTCACGACCCAGACACTATCCATGTTTGGGATTGTCCTCATGCATGTGCAGGACATTACACTTGGACTTGCTGAACTTCATATGTTTGTGCAGACCCACATGTCAGCTCTGTCAAGGTTCCTCTGGATTTGCAACTATTCCCTGTAGAGAATCAGCCACATAACATAGCACTGACTCAGACTTCAGAATCCATCACGGAGATCAATCATGCAGTTCCCAAATTTTCCCCATAAATATTCAGGTAAGGAAGAGTGTAAGAAAATGAGAATGCATAGGTTCTTGCAATTGAGGTTCTAGGGAGATTCTGGGCAGCAGGTTCTCCCAAACCTTCTGTATTTAAGGTTATATGAGGTTTCAATTTAGTATTTCTGTATTTTACAATATTCAGAGACATTTACCCTTTTTCTTCTAGTTCCTATCTTATTTATTTCCTTCTTAAATGGCTTGCTTATTTCCTCAGTTTAAAATTAATGTTCTTCTCTGTGCTAGTATTATAGTAAGATATACAGTATTCTTTCTTCACTGAATATTACGTGATTATGAAATGTACCATTTTACTCAGGAATTTCTAAACACCTTCCCATGTTTCATGAGTATTCTTAATTATAATGATGCTGGTTCAGGAATACATTTTATCACATTATATTATAATTGTTAAAATTACTAAGGTTGGTGTATTTTTTTTATCTTAGTTTCAGTGAAAATAAGTTTTACGTGGTTATACTCTTTGTCAGAAACTAAGCGTGTTTTCTCCCTCTGATACCTTTATGTTCACTGTGATACCTTTATAGTCACTGCTGCTTCTAATAGCAAGTAATTTTTCTGTCTTTGTCTATCAGATAGATAATTCATTGATATGAAATCCTAGAAATCTGAATTGGAGTAGGGAGACCTGTGTTAGGAATTCCTTAGAGAGGAAAGTACTTTGTAACACAGAAAGTTCTGACTTGAATACCTGGTTGTTTGAAAGAATGTAAGTAAAAACCACATTAGGTGGTATAGGTTGTGACTAGGCATTTGGATTCAGTACTTCAAGCTTGTAAGGGGAGAAAGTTTTCATGTAGTGCAAGGAAAGTATGTGGGATGTTCATTGGATAGTGGTAAGAGTTAAGCAGGAAAAGAGGATTGTTTTGTTTGTTTCTTTGTTTATCATTTTGTGGCTAAAATATGAGAAAACAGAGATTAAGATTTCCAGAGAATGCTGGGATGCTGCATCCATACAACATATCGAATATTTCAATTTACACACTTTTTTATGGAAACTACCCAAAATACTTTGAAGGCAATATATGAAGGTGAAATAAAAACATATATCTGAAACAGGTAAAGATTAGAGATCTAGTTAATCTAGGACTGAAAGCAAAGCCCTGGAGCATTTTGGTTTTCAGGCTTATCTCTTAGGTTTAAATATGGTAGCTAATTTCTTAGTTTTGTACAAAAAAAGTAACAAAAGTTGTTGTGTGTCTCTTGTTGTCACATAACACCAAAAAATTAACCTTCTTTTGCAGAAAGCATCTGTTAAGAATGATTACTTCAGCAGGATGTTTAGAGTTGAAAACTAATAGAAGCTAAATAATCATGTTAAATCTTTTCAGACACAACATTCCAATGTGTTGACTTGGAAGCACTGAACAATGATCAGGCAGTCTTCCAAAAAAAATTTTTAAGGACTTTTTTTCCTAAATTTTGTATGATAAAGATTCATTGTATTTTGCAATTGGATTTGGAGTGTATTCAACATTATTTTAGCTAGGGTAGGAAGCTACTTGCATCCATTTTTTCCTTTTATGAGACTTGCAATTTTCTGCTCTCTTCATGTCATGTGTAGCTGTTCAAATGGACTGTTTGCTAGAGAATCAGCCAGCTACTTGAAACTCTTGCAGTGCTGATAATGCAGACTGCTCACTGAAAGAAGTCTGCCATTATCTGAAAAGTAGGATATGTTATAGAATCTTCTGCATGTTAGGTAATTAACTGACTGACTAGGTTTGCATTCTTAATACTGGCAGAAACCCTTATTTGCTATGCATCTTAGGCCTAGTATTAACTGCAATGTTCAGCACTGAACATTCAGCTGACTTTCATATAATTGTCATACTAATTGTTAGACAGTATCAAGGTGATTAAACTTTTTTTTTCCTTTCATACTAGTTCAACTGTATTTCTCTGGTTAATTTACTTGGTTACATAAAGTGAGATGCAGTCTGCAAATGCAAGCACTCAATAATATGAAACTATACTAAGTATGCTTCATTTTGATTTTTAAAACATGTTTTTTGGTGGGTTGTTCAAGTCAAAGACACAATGCATCAGTCCTAAATTTCTGAAGTAGCAGATACTATTTTTCTCTTGCCTTTTCATTCTGATGAATTCAGTTTCCACTTTCTCAAATCAACAGATCTGATATGACTCTTGGCAGCAATGACTGTATAGGAGAAAAGGACAATCCTTTAGCTAAGAAATTATTCTGAGTCTTCATTGTGAAAAGGGAACTTGACTCTTTCAGGCCCATAAATAAATTTAGACTTTATTTGTCTCTGTTATAAAAAAAATGCAGAGAAAAGTCCATTGTGGAAACAATACCATTGGGATCTACACGAAAACCTTACAGGAAAATACTGTACACAAAAAAAAAAACCCTGAGTATAATTTCAGTGAAATAAAATCTGTTTTAAAATTGGAGTATTCATCAGGGCAGAAGGGAATTTTCTTTTATTTCATTGATGCCACAGCATCCTCTTAGCTCCCAGATATAATGAATTTTCTAATTTCACTTGGAGTATCAAGAAAATGTACACATCAGGGTGGTGGTCAGAATCCCTAGTTAATGTGGTCTTGTGACATCTCTTACCCATACTTTTAATGTACAGAATGGATTTTATTTGCCTGAAAATCTAAGAGGCAGGACCAGACATTTTGTATGCAGGCACTTTTTGCATTGTATCTAAAAAAAGGGGCAAAAATGTTTCACAGAATCACAAAACTTGCTGAGTTGGAAGGGACTCACAAAGATTATCAGGTCCAGCTCCTGCTCCTGAATGGCACCATCCTCAAGATTTGAATGCTGTGCTGCAAGGCAGGCCATGTTCCTGAGAGGTTTGTCCAAATGCTTCTTGAACTCTGTCAGGCTGGTGCTGTGGCTACTTCCCTGGGGGTTATGTTCCAGTGCCCAACCACCCTCTGAGTGAAGAACTTTTTCTGGATATCCACTCTAAACCTGCCCTGACACAACTTCAGGCCATTCCTTCAGGTTCTGTCACTGTCACTGTCAGAGAAGAGATCAGTGCCTGCCCCTCCTCTTGCCCTCCCCAGGAAGCTGTAACTGCAGTGAGGTCTCCCCTCAGTCTCCTCCAGGCTGAACAGACCAAGTGCCCTCAGCCACTCCTCACACGGCTTCCCCTCAGGGCCCTTCCCCATCCCCGTGCCCTCCTTTGGACACTCTCTAACAGCTCAATGGCTTTTCTGTGCTCTGGCACCCAGACCTGCCCCCAGCACTCGAGGTGAGGCCGCCCCAGTGCAGAGCAGAGCGGGACAATCCCCTCCCTTGCCCGGCTGGTGATGCTGGGCCTGAGGCACCCCAGGACACGGGTGGCTCTCCTGGCTGCCAGGGCACTGCTGGCTCATGTTCAACTTGCCATCAGGCCGGACCCCCAGGTCCCTTTCTGTGTAGCTGGTTTTCCAGCCTATCATTCCCTAGTCTGTCTGTATATACAGAGTTGCCTCCATCCCACTTGCTCTTCTTAAACTTCATGTGGTTGGTAATTGCTCAGCCCTCTGAATTGTTCAGGTCTGTTTGCGGGGCCTCCCAGCCTTGGAGACAGTCAGCAGCCTCTTCCAATTTCGCATCATCCATAAATTAACTTAGTATCCCTACCAGTCCTTTGTCCAAGTTATTTATGAAGATCTTGAAGAGAACAGGGCTAGCTGCTCACCCATTACATTGTATGTGAGACTGAAAGGCCGTCTCTTTCAGCAGTCCTCCTCCATTTTGAAAATCAGGACATTTGCGATCTTCCAATCAGCTGGGAGCTCTCTGGATTACCATTTACCTAGGTTTCTAGTAAACATAAACCACTGCCATTTTCTCAAGTCCAGAAGTCAAGCCATATTTCCACTGGTATAGCCTGTTCTTTAAGAGAGCAGAAGTCTCCTGCAAGCAAGTCTGTGAGAAAAAATGTGGCCAGCAGGACCAGGGTAGTAATCATCTCCCTGTACTTGGCACTGGTGAGGCCTCACCTTGAACCTTGTGTTCAATTTTGAATCCCTCACTAAAATAAAAACATGGAGGTGCTGGTTCATGTCCAGAGAACGGTGATAAAGATGGTGAAAGGTCTGGACCCCAAGCCTTCTGAAGAGTGGCTGAGGGAGCTGGGTGTGTTTAGGCTAGTGAAAAGGAGGCTCAGGGAAGACCTTATTGCTCTCTACAGCTACTGGAAAGGAGGCTGTAGCCAGTTGGATGTCAGCTTCTTCTCCCATGTAACTAGTGACAAGATGAAAGGAAATGGCTTTAGCTGCTTCAGAGGAGGTTTATATTGGATAGTTGGAAAAATGCCTTCACAGAATGTGTTGTGAAACACTGGAACAAGGTGCCCAGGGAAGTGTTTGAGTCACCATCCCTTTTAGATGTGGCATTTATATGGCATTTATATGGGATACAGTTTAGTGGTGGAGTTGAGCAGTGATGGGTTAATGACTGAATTTGATTTCTTACAGAATGCAATATATTCCTTTTTTCTTTTTTTCACACTACTAGATTATAGTTATTTTTATTTATAAAGGAAGGAAAACCAGAATAATAAAAGAGCTAATAGGAGTGGTTATGATGATATTCATTATTATTTCAAAGTATCTTCTTTTGATCATGATTGAACTTGTTTAGAGGCTGCCAGTCAATACTCTTTGAAGAAAACTGCCTACGAGCAAAGAAGGGAGTTGTGTCAGAAAATCACTGTGAAATTAGAGTGATAGAAATAGAAATATGAGCCTGAAAAAGAAACAGACAACAGCAATGGTGTTTATTGCATTCTCTTTTTCCTGTAAATTCCAGTATAAATATTTATGACTTTCTCTTTAACTGAGTTTGGCTCAGCACAATTTTGTGCCAGGACCAAGGGCCCAGTAGATCCTGCTTTTTTTTTTTCCTGGTGTCTAGTGCTAGATCTAAAAGTCTTCCTGTCTCTAATTGAGGGGAAGTTTCAAAGACATCACTGTTAATCACATTTATGTTTTTAGCAGGAATAGCAGTACTGACAATTAAACATAAAGCGTGCTGTCTTCACTACCTTAAGTGCTCTATGATACAGAATTCTCTGCCAGTGCTAATATAGGCTTAGTAAAGACCACAAAGTGAAGTGGTGAAGAACTGGTATAGTCTTCTGAATCTTCTGTTTTGTCATTCCATGGCCAGAATGATTCTGCTCTAAGGACACAAATTAAATGTATAAATACTTTGTCAGCTACGTCTCTGCTTTGCAAATTATGTAAGTGTGCCAGATCATTCCACTATTTACTTAGAATCTCAGGTGACTGAAGGTATGAAATCCACAATCACAAATATACTGAAAAGATTCACTCCATGAAGTTCAGTGGTTTAATTTGCATTTTATGTGTATTACTAAGACTTTGCTAGCAGACCTGTTTTGCAAGTAAAGACCTCTTGCAAGACACCTGGAATAAAGGCCAAGAGGGAGACAGAGACCTATGGAGAAAGCACCAAGCATGACTTATGATCTTTCAGAGAAGTCACAACCTGCCTTCAATGGATTAAAACCAGACACTCTTTAACAAACATACTTAAATTGTTGAGGTTTTTCTTTTCCAAGATAGTTACTGTAAAGTTTGAAAACATCTTCATATTCCACCAGTAACCATTTTTGTATAGTCAATGTCAGTGGCATTATCTCATTTTAGGAATGTTGGCTGACCCCTTTAGGTAACTGTTCCACAGAGGTACAAACGGAAGTCTCTGGCAGTCAGTTATGGTGGAAGGGTAGCATGATTTCCACGTGTGTAGGAATGTAAAGAGTAGACTTATTATCCATCAACCACAATAAAGAGTATTGTGGCATATTATTCCATTTATGTAGAATATGAAACTTTTGAGAGTTAGTTTTAAAGAGAGTTGGTGTTAAGAAACAAAAATGTTGTGTTTTAAGGTTCTCTAAATATATGCTGTTTTAGTCATCTCATCTAAAATTTGCAGCTTGCTTAACATGTTTCAAATTTTTCATAACTGAACTCTTAAATGTCACTGTAAGTACAGAGAGATTTCCTGGAAATGCTACAGACATAAGAACTATGTCTAGAAGCTGAGAACACGTGACAGCTAATTCCTAAACTTTATTCCTAGATCATAAGTGCACAGAATTCAGCTGATTGTTCAAAAATTTCAAATAGAGGGGCAAAATTTTGCCATAAAGTTCATTCCTTATAAATTGAATTGGTTGGTGCTTTTTAATTTTTTTTTCCTTTCCTTTGTAAAGCATTAGGAGTAATTCTGGGTTACCCAAATGGTTTTTTTGTTTCTTGGAGTAGAGACAGTGTTTGCCATGATTGCATTAATTTTCTTTAAATCTCATGCTAGACAATCTATGTTTTATGAAATACCATAGACAATTGTACTAGAATACAAATACAAGTAAAATTAAAATTTGGGACATTTTATGGAACTTGAAAAGTAATGCAGATTCATATCTGGACTCAGTAACCAGGTCCATGTCTTAGGAAGCTATTTTTCTGAGCTTCTTCATTAAACAGTACTGTGGGTGTACTAGGGGAAGAAAACACAACATTTCAATCTTTTCTCTAAAACCACGTGACCCAGAAAATAGAATATCAGAATTTTAAAAATCCATGTAAAACCAGTATGATTTTAGGTGAATATTGGTAGTGTTGACATTCACTTAGGTGGAAGTGCTTGTTGTACTACTGAGCTATATTATACATTATTATACAGTAGCCAATCATCAATTTTTTAGTTGTCAGTGTTAATATTCTGCCAAGATAATTAAAGTGACCTGTGGTATAAGTCTCAAACTACAATTTTAAATAATGAAAATAATTTCAAAGAATAAAACCTAATAAATATGACTTAAAATGTCACCAATGGCAGAGAATCAGTAATGCAAAGGAAACCAGAATTTAGATATTGATTTAGCCCCAAAATTCTCACTATATGTAACTGTAATGTGTTCCCAAAAATTGCATACTTTACAGTATAGGGTCTTTGAATTCTCAAACAGATCAAGGCTCCTGTACAATATGGTCCCATCTATAAACTGACTGAGGGTACGCTCGTCCAGATCATTGGTAAAGATATTGAACAGAACTGGCCCCAGTACTGAGCCCTGGAGAACAGAACTTGTGAATATTGGCCAACTGGATTTGACTCCATTCACCACCACTCTCTGGCCCAACCAGCCATATTTTACCCAGTGAAGAGTTCATTCATCCAGACCCTGAGCAAACACAGAAATGTACTGAATTTCAGTCCAAATCATAATAGGAAATATCTCTACATGTTTTTTCCAGACACCTAATTCTCTGGTTACAAAAGCCCCAAACCAACTTGTGAACTCTTTTTTTTTTTTTTTTTCTGCAGATAAACATCTTTTTCCTTTAAAATAAAGTAATATTGTATTTCCAAGAGGTATCCAGGTCTGGTCCTCTGTGAATAAGCATTTGGTGTAGAATACGTGCTGGCTGTCAAAAATTCTACTGTAACATTCATATACAAAGAGCCATTCAAAATGTTTAATAATTATTGGACTAAAATCATTAATATTTTGGAAAATTACATTACACTACTTAATGAAAAGAAAACAACATTTGTCAGGTATCATCTAGGAAATTGATACAGAAATGAATGTCAACTCTAGTTCAAATTTTCAGTCAGAATTTCTTTTTAAATTATTTCATCAGATGTTTTCAGTTGATCTGTCATTCTGAAAGAGTGTTATTGAAAGGCAAAAAGTTTTATTTAGACTTTTTCTGTATGTTCTTTTGGAGGCTATGGTTTTATGACTTCATAATGGATTCTAGTCTGGATGGAAAATTTACTGTTTCACTTAAATGAGTATTCACAATGGATGCTTCTGCATTAAGTTATTCAAATGTATCAATATATTATCTGTCTCTGGGTGACACCTTCTCAAATGTCCCTTTTATTATGTATCAGAGAGATGGGATTCAGAGATACACTTAATTAGCAAACGATTTAATGTTTTAGAGAGCAGAACTTCTGAGACCACAATGGTGTTACAGATAAATCAGTGTTTTCAGAGAAATATGCAGTGCTGGATTCAGTTCAAGTAAAAACCAACTTCAGAAAAGCAGGAAAATAATTGCAGTGCAAAATACTGCTCTAGCAGGTGCTGTAGTTGTTATCTACGTTATTACTATTGATAACCCTCTATAAAAGGGGTGCAGGTTTTTTCCCATAGCTTTGACGTTTTACTTTCTACCACACATAAATTCTGAGAACAGCTAAGACATATTGATGATGCTGACATTTGCAATAAACTCTGAATTTTACTTTTTGTCCCAATCACAATTTTAAGTTATTTTGTTAAGTCAAGAAATATGAATATGTTTATATTTAAAAGCTACTAAAGCTTAAAATTTTTTCATAACTTGAATATATTAGCTTCACAACCAATTTTAATAGATTTAATTAAGTTCAAAGAATAGGATAGTGAATCTTTAAATGCTCCAGTTAAGTAGAAAATGGCATCATCTTCATTTCACTCTCCGACACCACTTTTAATTATTCCCCCTGAATTACTATTGGCTGTAATTAATTTTTTCTTTTCTTGCAGAGGTCGCACCATATAAAGTAGGGGGAAATGCTTGACTACTACACAGGAAGACAGTTCATCTCATAACTAATTTCCAAAGTGATACGACTGGATGTAACATAAAAGTGTTGCATACAATAGACCTATTTTAACCCTGGAGGAGGTGAATTCTATTGAAGTTCATGGCATGCTTATTCTAAGAGGTACTTAAGGGCTTAAATCTTCCTTCCCTTCATTACCCTCCCATTTCCACATCTCAAAATATTCTGTTAAGTAGTTACCTTAAAAAAATTGAAGTGACAAAGCTTAACTCAGCACACTAGGCATGTCTGAACTTTTATTAGTATAGCTTTTAGTTCGAATAAATTATTTTTCACAATGATTATTCTGTCCTTAAATTTGGCATCTAAACTTAGAGTCTAGCCTTTCAACACAATGGGTAAGGGCAAAGATACTCCAAGTGTACTCTATAAATTGTGGGGGTTGAACAAATTGTATACTTTCAATAATTTGCAAGAGAGAGACTTGCAGAAAATCAGCTCCTTTTGCTTATAATTTTTTTTTTTTTGCTACTAAGGCACTGTTTTTTTACCAGAGTTTCCACCCCAATAAATACAGTTGCAAAGAGCTTTAGTTAAGAGATTTAGTTATAAAACTTACATCACATCAGTTACCATCAGGTACCTGCCATGATTTAGTGTATAATTGTATAGATGTTTTTTTATCACCAAACGTTCACTTAAAATGCCTCCAGGGTACTAAATCACTTGAATTTCCTCTCTCAAAAATAAGAAAATAAATACCAAGATGTCCAGCACTGGACCCTATCAAATGGCTGTTTGGTATCCTAAAAGTAAGGGTAGAAACAGTATGAACCAATTACTTACTTTCTGACAAGGTACGTTTGTTTTCTAGAATAAAAAGATTAGTGTAAAGAGCAATGTAATCGAAACTCTACCGCCAAATAAAATGGGAAGTTTTGTAATTACCAGTAATGATGGTGGGATTATCCCAAGAATCATGGTGAAATTAAACTAATTATTTAGTAATTAATGGTTATTAACAGGAAATTACTGCCCTATGAGTACTTGTTGAGTCATTTCATTACTGATGGTAGTAATGGCAAAAGATTTTTAGTTTTTATATATTTTTTCATATCTTTGTAGCTCTGTAGATTGTTATTGTATAGTTATATGGTTTCTTAGCTAACTTCAATACTTTATTACTCAAACACATTCCTGGAATCCTATTCTAATCTTTCTTCCTCAGAAGCCATGTCATTTTCCCATGTATCTAGACATAAAAAATATGGGGCTAGAAGCAAAGGGGAGGCTTCAGTAAGGGACCTAACCAAAAGGGGAATTACTT
Source organism: Lanius collurio (assembly GCA_020086605.1). NCBI lineage: Eukaryota > Metazoa > Chordata > Aves > Passeriformes > Laniidae > Lanius > Lanius collurio. The sequence goes on along the minus strand of JACBWW010000008.1, from coordinate 642,190 downwards.
CATCAACTATACTTCTAATTGGGGATTTCTTGTCAACTGTGCTAGTTTGCTGAACTTGGAGTGTCAGAACCCTGTATCACATGTGCATTCTGCCATCAGTGCACCTGAAGGACCTTCAGCAAGTAACTGCTTTTTATCACTTTAGTCTTGTTTAGCTTGTGATTTTGGGGCTGAAAAGTCATCAGTAGCAATGACTAGTCATGATCATGAAATAGTTTTTTTTTAATTTGTATGTACATTGAATCCCAGAGATGTCTTGAAATATCATTATAGTTAAAAATAATGCATAGAGTATATACAACTGTAGATTCACTACTAAAAAAAAAATATTTCACATTCTGGATTTTCTTTTCCTAATGAGATACCTGTGAAATCTTATCAATATGAAATGATATGTCAAGTACTTGATCATCAGTAGTTTTCAAGTGGGTTTGACTGCAAGGGGAGATTTTCTGCTGAGAAATTATATGATGTAGCTGATTATTTTGGCTGTGGTAATATAAGAAAACTCAATTTGATTTGAAGGCAAAAGCAAAGATTCATCTTTGGAACAGTAACAGCTGATACAAAAAATACACATCCTGAGAATTTAGCAAATGGAGTATTAAAAAGTATAGAGCAGGGTGTGTTTAATGATAACATAAAATTAGTTTTTGGGTGTCTTTTAATTCCTTTTATGACACTAGTGGTATGATACCACAGAAGATTTAAAAAAAATAAAAAAATAAAAATAAAGCCAGAAAAAAATTGTAAAGACTTGGTTGCATTTCAAGCAGTGATTATAATTTAAACTGTGCAGGGACATAGCTTATGGCTATTCAGGTCTTCTGGGAGATGACAGAGAATAATTCTTGTTTGTAACTTCAATAATCTAAATATCTGGATGGCAGGAGGTAGTCCTGTTACAGAGCTGTAGTTAGTAGCTTTTCATATTATAATTGCATATCTTTACTTTCTCTTTTTAAATAATAGCATGTGTCTATGTTTTGGGAGTTCATAAAAATCAATATGATTCTGTTGCAGAATTTTTGAATATAAGAGATTTCTTCATGATGCCCACGAATGTGTTTTGTCATGTTTTAGATGGTTGGTTAGGGTTTTTTTATCCGACAGACTAATCATCTTATTATATTTAAAATCTGGTTAAAAGTATAGTGTACACTGCATCAAAGTTTCACATATTTTGCTATTTGTGTTTACATATTTTTTTTCCTGATTTATATCAAGGAATCTTTATAAAATAAGGAGGTAATTTCAACTTGCAAAAAAAAACCCCAAAAAATTGGCAAATGTTTTAGAAAGTGAGTTGAAAAAGACTTTTAGATGTCTAAGGTATCCACTAAAACTGTTACTGGTTTTAATGTGTGTTACTAGAGAGCCATGCAATTTGTTAATGATTTGGATAAAATTGCTCCTTTTCTTTTAGACAATCATAAAACTACTGAATGCTAAATTAGGTAATGATAATAAAGTACTGCAAAATATGATTCCTACCTCTTTAAGAGTTTTCTTCAGCTACTAGAAGAAACCATCATTTCAGGTTACTTAGAAATAGTTTTTATTTATGTAGTAAATCAAACTTTCTATATAGTTAGATGTAGAGTGGATCTGCTCTATTATTATTAACAGAAAGAAAAAACAGCATTTTTATTATATCTTGAAGTTAATTTTTTAAGTGGTATTGTAAATTATATACTCAAATAAAAAACTTTTTGTTTTCAGTATATTCATTTGGATAATGTTGGCAATTGAGACGTGGACCTAGAACAGCAGAGGATCTGAATCATTTATTCAAAGGAATGAGCTGGTTTTATACTCTTTTCCAAGGCACAGAATTTCCTTATATGGTAATACTCACTACATGACCTATCCCGTGTTGCTACATCAGCAATACACTTTCCAAATGTCCTTCTATGGGGTGATCACTCCCTGTTCACTCGTTTGTCAGCTCTGGGCAGGCTCCTCTCCATAGGGTCTGCCCTGTGACACCTCCTCCTGCCAGGCTCCATGGAGGCAATCTTCTGTGTGCCACCATGGGCTCCTTTGTGCTGCCATGGGCTCCTTTGTGCTGCCATGGGCTCCTTTGTGTGCCATGGGCTCCTTTGTGCTGCCATGTGCTTCTCTGTGCCACCATGTGACTCTTCAGGCACATCTCACAGTCCAAAACCCAATTCTATCTTATTTCTCCCCATAATTCTTCCTTTTGTTTTATACAAATAAGAATTATGAAACAAAACACTTCTAACATTAGAACATGTTTGGCTCACTGCCCGAACCGAATAAGCTCCGTTCCTCACAAAAGTAGTATCTTTTTTATGAACAGGAGGATAGATGAAAACACTTTATAACTAGTCTAATGTATGAGAACAGTGATTAAACAGCTAGGACTTTGAGAAACAACGTCTAGAACCTTTACCATCACTCAGAGTCTGCAACTGCTGGAAGGTCCCATTTCATAGTGAAGACTTGGGAGAGTCTTTCCTAGGCAAGACTTCCAAGATTACCTCGAAAGAGGGTCCAGCTTTTATGAGATCAAATTAACAAGTCAAAGTGACTTGATTACACCTTTAGGACAGAAACATCTGGGTATGATGGTAAAATCTCCAATCAGCCATGGCTAGGGCTGGGCCAGAGACTTAAGCCTTGACTGAGAGGGTTTCCCTAAAATACCTATAAAATTGTCTAAAAACCATATTAATGTCAGTTAGGAACATGACTTCAGAAGATTTTCTTCCTCACCAGCTGATTATGAAGCCTGGAGTATCCAAGGCTGGTCAGACCACTCTTGTAGGTACTCATCTTGGACCGGAATCTGTGGAAACACAAGCATATCCTTGGTCCCAGGTTATCAATGGAAAGGGGCTTTCCCATTTCCCACTTTCAAGATTCCTAACAAGTACCTCAGCTTTTGCTAAGTGAGCTTGTGATCATTTTGAATGCAACTGAAAAATCAAGAACACATAAAGCTCTTTGCAATCTTTCACAGGTGGCACACCTCATCCCTGCACCCCCCCTTTTCTGTTCTAACAAGATGCAACACGAAAATCTTTCAATTTACTAAATTCAGGAAAATGTGTAACATGACATGCAGTTTTCTTACAATGAACAGTAAAATGCCCTGAGTCACAAGTTGCTGCAGGATGAGAGGGTTACAGTTTTTCATTCCAGTGGTAACCTTTTCCGTAACAGGGAAGCAGAAACGTGGGGGCTGTTCTTCCAGTTTTTTCAAGTAGAAAAGAGTACTTTGAAAACACATATCAGTTAATTTCTGCTTGAAAAGATAACTTACAGATTGGAATTATTATCCATCACTAAAAGCAATCAGAAAAATGCAAGGTGTCAAAACGTGATGAGGTAAAAAAGCAATCTTTGAGATAGGGTCTAGGATTGTGGCAAAATTTTGAATAACAAAAACAGAGGAATTCTAGGGACCAGCTGCAGGAAGGATGTGCTTAGCCTGCAGCTGCTCCTACACAAGCTGGTGCAAATGCTGCAGCCCTCCTCACTCCCAGTTAAGGAGCTACCTGTCTCCCCAGGTCTGTCTTCCAGCATGGCATTGGCTCCCGAAGGTCTACAGCAGACAGGAGCCCTGGATGTAGCAGCGCAGGTTGGGTGGCCACATGGGTTGGCCAGCCATGTGGGTCCTGCTGGCTCATCTGACTTCTCACAGAGAGCCACTCGCGGGCCCCTCCATGTGCTGAGCAGAGCTGCGGCCCTGCCAGCTCCCAGGGCTGCTGCTCCCGCCCGCGCGTGGAATGGGGGCGGCCGCTGGGCATGGCCATGGCACTGCCCTGCTGTGTGCTTGCTGCCATGTGCTCGCTGGTGCGACAGCTCCATGGCCCCGCACGCTCTCCCCTTCCACGCCTGCCACTGCCACTGCACTCTCACAGAGGGCAAATGGAAAGTGAACACCCTACCAGGATGCCCCCCCCAGCTCCAGCCACTTGCTGTGACCCATCTCCAGCTGATGCTGCATGGCACGGGGTTGTGAGAGCTTTTCTGTGGTACCATCTGCTTCCCCTCCAGGGTCAAACGGGTTGGGAGATGAGGGGCCATCTTCTGGTTCTCCTCCCACAGCCCCAACAGACTTCCAGTTTGCTGGCGTTGCAGAAGAGGTGGGCACAGCTACTGCAGTGGCAAAAGCATTTTTCTTTGTCCGGTTACTGTGTGCTGCCTGCACTATGAGTACCTCACACACAGCCCTACAACTTTCAGGGATCCAATTGCTGGCCAGCTTTCCTGCTTCTTTCAGCAGCACTTCAAGTCCCACAGGGCTCACCGATGGATGCTCAGTTAGGCATATAATTCCTCACATGGAGCACCATTTGTCGTCAATTGAGACATGGACCCAGACCAGTAGGGGATCTGAATAATTTGTTCAAAGAATGGTTTTATACACTTTTCCAAGGCACAGCATTTCCTAATATGGTAATCTTCACTACATGACCTATCCCGTGTTGCTACATCAGCAATACACTTTCCAAATATCCTTCTATGGGGTGATCACTTGCTGCTCACTCATCTGTCAGCTCTGGGCAGGCTCCTCTCCATAGAGGTCTGCCCTGTGACACCTCCTCCTGCCAGGGTCCTGTGGAGACAATCTTCTGTGTTCCACCATGTGCTGCTTTGTGCTACCATGGGCTCCTTTGTGCTGCCATGGGCTCCTTTGTGCTGCTATGTGCCTCTGCAGGCAGCTTTTACAGCTCACAACCCAATTTCTACCTTATTTCTCCCCATAGGATAATTCAGTCTAATGTACATTAGCAGAGCAATTCAAGTGTTTTTACTTCTGACTAACAAGAAGTGCTTTAAGTGCAGAAAACCCTTCCCTTCTCAGAAAGAAGCTCTGACAGATTCCAGCTACAATGTCCCTCTATTTCCCAACCATATTCCAACTTGCTAAATTAAGCTTCAATTTTTGGTATTGTTGGTGACATCAAGAGAAGTAACAAGTATCACAGTGCACAGGAGTAGATCTGCCTTTGCTTTTGTACCGGGGCCCATCATTCCCTGTACCAATTCTCTGATCTGTTTTATCTCACTATGAACTCTGGAACTGCTGTCTGTGCCTGCTTTTATGGACAGCTCCTCTTAGCCATGGGTCAGCTACTGCTGGTCCTGCTCCTCAGATTGGTAGAAGTCCTTATATTGAGAATAAATCATAGTAATCTTCTGCTGAGTTAACAGTAAAAGTATAGGCGTGATCTTTAAACTTTGGACAGCATTTTTTCTTTAGCTTTGATCTGTGTGGTAAGTGCTAGGGTTGTGGTTTTTAAAACTTTTTGTAGAAGACTGGTCAACTCTAAGCCATTTCACAGAGACTAACTTTAAAGCAAGAATACTTTGATAAATCCAGATTAAAGTATTTCAAAATTGCTCTTACTGAGGTTATTTGAATTTTTTAATTACTTGTACACTGTTACCAAATTATATTGTGTTAGATAATTTGTGATTTCCTTATTTTACCTAAATACATCAAAAGATGAATTACTGGAAAATGTTGCCTATGAGTATAATGAATTCATAAGAACTGTGAATAGTTAATAGCTTTACAAATCACACTGAGAAAACCAGAATTTATTTCAACAGCTCATTGGCTATCCTTGCTAAGTCAGCAGTTCCCATATAGTTTTTTTCCTTCTGTCAGCTAAACTAGTAAGAACAGTACTTGCCTTCTTCATTTATTAAAATATGGAGTTCCATGAGCTTACTTATTATCAATATTTAAATAACAGCATCATAGCTTGGGTTGGAAGGTACCTTAGAGATCATCTAGTTGCAGCCCACCTGACATGACCAGGGACACCTATCACTACACCATGTTGCTTGGAGCTCCACCAGGCTGGCTTTGACCACCTTCAGGGATGGGGCATCCACAACTTCTCTGGGCACCCTGTTCCAGTGCCTCACCACCCTAAGAACTAAGAACTTTTTCTAAACAGATGCTTGATGCATACATGGGGATTACATCCTTTTATATTATATCATCCTTTCTTATTTGAAAAATTGCTCGGAATCTTACAGAAACTTAGACATGCTTTTCAGTGAAATGAGGCAAAGAAAAGGAAAGAAATAGTAAGATAGATGGCAATGATTTGATAGATGTAATTGATGAAATGAGTGCAGTTAAAGGGACTTTCTGACAAGCATCTGTGCGTATGCAAAGTTGGTCTTACCCCTGTTACTGCCCTTCATCTGCCTGCTGCTGAGCTGTAATCCACTGCAGTGGAGAACTGTAGGTGATCAGCACAGCTGTACCCAAGTGGAGGCAATGACTGCTGCCGTGTCAGTCCTCAGCAGAATTTTGTTTTTATCCTGGTGTAGTGTGAGGTGTGTTCTGCTGTGGGCAGTTCATGAAAACCTAGTGCAAATAGACTCACAGAAGGAGGTGCTAGGAAGAGCAAAAGCTCTTCAAATGTATCCTGAAATATTTGTGCATATGACTAGGCTGAAACAGCTTGACACAGCTCATTGGTCAGACAGATCCTGTGATTTCTACTCATTGCTCATTTAAAAAATTTATTCTGGATGTTACAAGGAAAAATATAACACTAATTATGAAATTTCTTTAAAAAAAACAACTTTGTATATTGATTCACTATCTTAGGAAGATGGAGAAATATTTTGTGATTTTCTCTTGATGGTTCACTCAGTTCAAGAAAATTAAAGTTGGTTGATCAGTTAACTTTAGTCCCAAAGCAGAAAAATAAACAAACGTCAATTTTCTCTCTAAGGAAAAAAGATTAGCATATGTTTTACTGTTATCATCTCCAAAGGTGTTCATAGAAATTTCTCTTTATCCTGGGAAATACTGGGAGGAACTGTGAAGTGGCCATTCTCTATGCTTGTATTTTCATTTGTCCCGGCAGAGTTTTTCTTTCAGTTAGTAATTTGAAAAGAGATATTTATTTACATTTGAGAGAGTGAGTACTTCATGGTTAACACAGTACTAGATACAGAGTGCAGACAACGAGTTGTGATAGGCAGAGGAAGTCACTATTCTGATGATACATTTGGCTGTGGAGGAACAGTGAACAAATACTGTTCATTCCAGCTTCCCATTCATTATGATAAATATTCTTGTGAATTGGATATTCTTGTCAAATGGATGTGTTAAATCCAGACCCAGAGCACATTCATTTGGAATGACTGAAAAATGGACGGCCACATATATATTCCATCATTAAGCAGTTATTAAATCTCCATCATAATCTGTTTTCATCCATGATTTCAAATCAACTGGAATACTTTTCTCACCCTTACACTTTTTAATTAGTATTGGGGTTGGGGGGGGTGGTTTATTTGTTTGTTTTCTGAGTTGTTTCACAGAAAAAAGATAGCTTTCTTCTATGCAAGTCCTAGATTCTGTATTCATAGGGCACATGAGCAAATGCTCAATATTTTTAGGCATATAATTTAAATGCAAACTACTCCTAGGCTTTAAATGAATCATGCGCTTTACTAAATATGAATCAAAATAGAGAGCAGGGGCATGAGCGGTAGGAGGAAGCTGTTCTGTTAGATGCATATGTTAGGTCTGTCTTCTTTCCATGGTCTTAGGGCTGACTAACAGGGTGTACAACACTGAGAAATACGAAGTGTTAATTGTTTTGTTTACAGCATAGTGCATTTGTGAATTAGGCATGATTTATGTAAAACTATTGCATGAAGTACAAGGATGTGGACAGTAGGTAGACTAGATAAATTGTGTTATTGAATCTAGAAAACAGCCATCAATTACATGGAATAAAGAAATACCGTGATTGGTTATAGAAATGTGATTAACTCAATGCTTGTTATACCTACCATTGGGGGAAAATACTGATAATACAGTTATAGCAAATGAAGTTAAATTGTTATGTATTTAAAGGGTTAGAAGCACTGTGTGTCTTATTAATTTGCCAGCGATTTTTAAATTAATTAATCTCTAATGTGTTGTAGAAAGATAGAAAGCTGTACTTTCAAAAAAAACCGAAAACTTTCTGACTCTGTTTAGAAAAGAAAAATATTAGTAAAATTCTAGGAGAATTTTGGTTTAAAAAGACAATAAAATTATTTTACCAAAAGTAAGTAATTATTAGATTTTTTTAATATTCTGATACCAATTAGCAATTGCTATCTCAGGTCAAGATTAAAAATATGCCAAATATAGCACATCCAAATAAATTAGTCTTAAAATAGAATTTAACTGTGTGACTATGTTTACACAGGATAGAAAACTGACTTTACCAATTTGCTTTGCACCTTGAAGACAGCAGTGCATGACTGCAGTCAGAGATCTGCATTCAGATCTTGTAGATTAACAGTTCCAGTTCATATGAGTGACAGGAGTTTCCATAAATATTTTAAAATGTGGCTCTTAGTTAGTTGTCCACTAAGCAATTCAACCAGTCCAAAAATTACCCTTCCTAATTTTCTGTCTAAAGAGCACTGTTATAAATTCTCAAGAAAAGCAGGAGATCATGTAGGCCCTAGGAGCTTTGTGGTACTGTCTAGTAACAACATGGAAAATTAGCTTTTGCAATTCTTTGAGAAGGATGCTGACTCTTGGAGGTGATGGTTAATGAGATAGGTTAGCTGTACAAATATCTGCTACAGCACTGTAGTTTTGGGGACAAATGAAGGCACCAAGGCATGAAAAGTAGTGGTAGGAAGTGAAAGTCCTAAATATAAAGGATTTGAAGAATAAAAAGTACCCCAGCATGTAGAATATATAGGTAGAAGGTAATGAATTTGGGTCCCCACTGGTAAGTATAGGTGACAAAGAATAAAAAGGGGTAGTTAATGTTAAGGTTATCTGCCACAAACAGGAAAGAAAATGGAGAACTAGAAAGGGAAGAATACGTGTCTAAGACCTTGCACTGTGAAAAAAATGCCTACAAGAGGAAGAAGTAACCTTTCCAGGAGTTTTACCAAACTCAATTTCTTTTCAGCTTTCTCTGAGAAGAAAGTCACTAGCAGATAGTTTAGCAATAGTTAGGTACAAAAAGGGTTAAAACATACTTCTTAATTGCCTCAAGACTGACTCCAGCATTATGTCAGTGGAGGCCTCACCAAAGCCAGCTGGTAATGAGAACTACTTTTGTTTCAAACAATCCATTTCTGGATCTAGCCAATTTCCAAGCTACTACAATGGTGGGAAGGGGAGAAGGAAAGGCTAATATCTTTTTCCATCCTGATGTTAACTCTCATGTTCATCTGATAGCACAGCAAGCAAATTTGAAACACTAATCCAGTATAAGATTTCTTTTATCTTGCTATCTGCCACCCCTCACCATGTAAGAATAAAATAGATTAGTTTAGCCTTGTTATGGTGGGAAGGACCAGCTTTCTCTTTGACAAAAATATTCCAAAGTGAGGAGGTTAAAGAAGGTACCTGGATTTTCCTCATTTTGGTTGGCAATGACATGTTGATACTTTTGAAGCTTTCTTATGACACCATTCAGACAAATTCAGCCCGTCCACAGGCAAATGAAAAAGTGTGACCTGTATCAGAGAGCTATCTCTGAATATTATGAACACCTCTCTTTGCTTCCTGCTAGCTGCAGGTGTGTATCAGCTGCATGAGTCATTTACTTTTGACCCTGACAATAGTAACTTTTATCAGTTTCCATGTATATTTCTGAAACAGATTCATTTGCTTCATTGCTTCTAGCTGCTTTGTAATATACCTGTCTCAAAGGTATGATGAATACCTTCAGTTTTACCAGCAGTGTTTTTTCTTTCTTTCTATTTCAATATAATAAACATAATTTTTATTTTGCAAATTAATAATGCATTTGAATTCTGCAGGAGTTTTTCTATATGCTTGAATATCTTTTTTTACTTAGGGATAATGCAATTGCTCTTGATGGTCAAAAAGGTAGCTCACCCCTTGTAAAATGATCAATTTGCCATTGCTGTAGTTGTTCACTCATGGATGGGTGATAGTTGATTTTTTTTTTAATAGACATTTTTGTATCAATCATTTTACTGCTTACCATTTTTTTGCAACAAAAAGCATGAAGATACACTGAAGTTAATTTTCTATAGAGAGACACTGTCAAGGTTGCATTTGAAAGTTGTCCTTTACTGTATCTATGCATTAGCATTTTTTCCACAAGTGATCTGTGATAGAATACTTCCCTCCAATGTCTTGTTTCTACCTTTGGGTACTGAAAAAAGGCTCTAGGGTTATTGTTATCTTAAATACATTCCTTTTGAATTGCAATGGCAGCACTTCTAAGTGTACAAAACATCCTACATACACCCATACTGTAATGACAATACAAGACCTTCTCTTTTTTTTTTGTGTTGGCTTCTTAATTTTTTAAGTTCTTTATACCTAGAGGGAGTGCTTTCCCATTCATGCTATTTCTTTTTTGCTACTTCAGCTTTTTTAAAAGAGACAAATTTGCAACTGTGTGTTTATGGCTAAAGGCAGATAGCAGGTCAAAAGTGATGTAGGAAATCATGTCTGTTGCTACAATGCACAGTTCTCAATGATAGTTTAGCTTCTGGGAATGATGAGGGTGTGGGATGTACAGTTGTCAGGATGGTGTTTGTGCATGCCAGAGTACAAAGCACAGAGCTAGAACACTTCAGACTAAGCTCTCCAGAGGTGACAGGGATAGAAATCCCCACAGATGGAGCCTTGAGAGTCTTGTGAGTATGGATGAAAAACACAATCAGACTTGAGTTTTTCTGGAGCATGTGGCTCGGGACACTCAAACTGCTCTGAAAAGCATCTCTGGAGATCTACAACTCTATCCCAGATGGAAAGGGATAACTTAACACCATGTTGGGAAACTCTGATGTGGGAGGAATTTCTGGGATGATGAAAAATGGTGGAGTTTGTAGAAGGAAAGATGTGCTCCAGAGAGGATTCAGAACTTGGGATATATCTTGTGTGTTGGCTTCATATGTATACTGAGTGGGTAACATGGGACAAAAAAAGCTCTTTGTAAATTTCCAGAAGGTCAAGAAACTAGATGTGTGTTATATCTGGCAGAATGCTAGATGACACCTCATGATGAAAGCCAAGCCTTCTGCCTTATGTAAAGTTCTGTTGCTGTGGGTTTAAACTCCTTTCTGACCTAAAATCTCCTGCTGCCTTAGCAGAAGGAGGAACTTTTATTTCCTCTAGTGCTCTTTTATTTTATTTTTTTTTTTCATCTTGAAGATCTGGTCTTTGAAGAAAGAATGGAAAGTAATAGAAGCGCTTTTCAAAAAAAAAAGCATAATATTAAAGTGACAGAAAAAAATGAATGAGGAAAGCTGCAATTATGCAAGGACATAGAGTTTTGCTAACATGTAATAGAACCTGGGACTCTCCAGAATTCAAATTTATTTTAGATCAGGAATTTTATCCCTGTTTTTCTTCACGATATTAACATTTTACACAAAAGATTTTAATAATTTAAATAACCGTGTTCCTTGACACCTATTGAAGGTTTAAGCAGACCTTGAGAACAGCTAGAAAATAATCTGAATAAATTTAACCAGGGAAAGTGCTAAATTGTGCTCATTGGATGGGGCAATGCACACACCGGGGAAGGAGACCAGCCTCACAGGAAGTCATTGTCCCGCTCTGCTCTGCATAAGGTGAGGTCTCACCTTAGATGTTGTGTGCGGTTTTGGCCATTAAGAAAGCTATAGAGCTATTAGAAGATTCAAAGGAGGGCAAAATGATGCTGAAGGGCCTTGAGATTAAGCCATATGAAGAACAGCTGAGGTTACTTGGTCAGTTCAGCATGGAGAAGAGGAGACTGAGAGGAGACCTCAACACCTCAGGAGGAGAAATAAAGGGGCAGACAATGATCCTTTCTCTCTTTTCACCCAGATGGTGCTTAACACTGGAACAAGCTCCCCAGGGAAGTGGCGGCAGCCCCAAACCTGATAGAATTCAAGAAGGCTTGGACAATACTCTTGTGCTCTTGGGGACATCCTGTGCAGCAAATCAATAAAGAGCCTTGTAGATCCCTTGCAACTCAGGATATTCACCGATTCTCTAGAATGATAATAGCTTTCAAAATTTCTCTTATTTGCAAATTTGGACTGTGAAGTTTCCACAATACCTAAATAAAATACTCATGCTATCAATTTGCCAAGTAATGCATGAACATGATTTTATGGTTTCATCATCTGTCCTGTGCTGCTTAATGTTGTGCTGGCTAAGATTTATATGGCCTTAAGATATGCCACTGGTTAGTATTTAGTACTCATGTATGTTGGGACTACCCATAATTTAAAAAAAAAAAAAAAAAGTATCATCACTGCAGACATAGAGGCAATAGAGAGGAAAAAAAAACAAATAAATGCTTTTGTGTCACTAACCCCACAAAGAAGCAATTGAAGAAACTGTACAAAGTTCATTTGGAGCAGGATTCTTGCAGGATCTTCATTTGCTAGCATTTCTCAGAGCTGAGATCTGTAGGGGAGATCGCTTCCTGCCCTCCTACCTACAGCATTTTCCGTCACTGCAGTCAACTAAGGAGCAGCATGCAGATGAACCTGGGAATGAGGCAGGCAGGAAAACAAAGAAAAGAAAAAGAGAGCTGCTAGCATTTTTAGAGACTATGATTTCTGCTGGTGTTTTTTTCTATTTAAGTGTGTCAGATTTTATTGTCACATTAACTTGGGAAATACCTTTTGCTTTTACATCTAGAATCAACTTTTAATTCTCTTTGAAGAACTAAATACAGCTGGACACATTCATCTTCCAAGAATGTAATTTTTTCTCTGTGAGGATGACACATAACCTGAAATTGTAAGGTGACCCCTGTAAAGATGAAAGGATATGCCTCTCAATTTCACGCAATTTTTCTTGTCCTAATTAATGGTGAGGCTTCACAAGCTGGGAGATATGATCTAACAAATCACAACTGTCAAAGGCCTCCCCTTTCTCTTTCATGTACTCTACCAACTGTTTTCTGACACCAAACTCCATGCTGATTTTTTCCTGTGCAGTGATTTCAGTGCTTATTTGACTACTCAGTGTATTGATTCTTTTTGTCAGGATGTTAACCTGACAAGAAAGGCAAATTGCTCTATTGGAGGTTTGTGAGTCCATTTGGGGGAAGTGCCAGAGCTGGTCCATGTGGCTTCATAAGGGTCTAGGATGTACCTGTGAGAGTCAGTGAACAATTGGACCAATGCTCTTATAGCAGGAAAACTTCACTTGCATGGTTTTCTTTTGTTTTTCTTTCTGTCTAGTAAATTACATACAATGTTTCTAGCTATCTCTTTTGGCTGATTTCTAGAGCAAAGCTGATGACAATATAAGATGGAAACAGCAGCATACATTTAACTCTTCGTGAGACACAAATCTGATCATTAAGTCAGGCAAATCATCTGTTAGCATAAAATAAAATTAATATAATAAATTTAAGTTTGCATAGAAATATAAGAAAAATGACATTTTTTTATAACTGTTGACATAATACAGCAAAGGTAGGTGTCTTATCTTGCTGTGTATGAATTGATTATTAGTATTTTGTATGGGATAGCTTTATTCTCAATATAAATCAATTTGACTGCAAGGACAACTTGCTGTTCAGTACTTCCTTGTTTTAAGTATATACTGTACTGTGGTATTGTATCATCAGATTGCAGGGCAAGGACTTTGTGTTTTGACATGATTCTCCTATTATTTAGTGCTGTTTATGCTAAGATTGTTCTGCCTGTATAAATAGCAATTTACTCTGTGTGTACATGTATGAGAGATAGACAAAGAGGTAGAAAGATGGAGAAAGAAGGAGAGGGAGAGCAGAGAAGAGATGGAGGGAGAGAAACACTACATCCAGTCAACAGCTAAAAAGCAGCAGAATTCCCAAAACCAGTGTGCTAATCATTCTGCTACCTGGCTTGGCCATATGGAAATTAGACATGATATTTACCATAACCTGCTGGAGGTTAATTTTTCACTTGGAAAGGAAACTGCAGGTTTGGAGCTACCTGAGATCTGAATGTTTTATAATGCTGTGTGCTGAGAAGGGAGTGAGAAGAAATTTAAATATCAAAAATGCACAAACAACCATGCCTTTACCTGCCAAGACTGACATGTTGTTAGTTCTGTGGAGAGAGACTATTCAAATCTACCTGCTGCTTTTAATGAGTCCTGAGATATTTGCTGCAAACCTGGCTATCAAATCAAGTGCTGACTAAATGAATACTGACCATCACAGAGCTGCTGATTAGAGGACTTTTTACTCATAGAAGGTTGTTCTAAATTAGCACTGTGCATTTTGGAGACACTACAATACTCCTTTCCTCTAGCAGCAGTATACTAAATATAAACAACTAATTTCAGCCCTGTGACGGGATTGTAAAGAAGTTGCCCTAATCTGCCAGCCACCTAAATAATACATAAATACAAGCACAAGACCAAGAAAATCATGGTGTTTCCTCACTATCCACTTTCAGAGAAAGGAAATTCTCACCTGGTACCATCCAGTTACACATATTTCTAGTTTTGATGCTGAAGATTTTGAAAGTACAAATAAAGAACTTTTGTTTCGCATTATCTGTGTGACTGTGGAACAACACAGAGATGATACCTGTTAGGAAAAACCAAGTATGTGAATTGTTTAAACAAAATTATAAGGAAATTGAGGTTTGTTTTTATTATTTCTGTAATATTTAAATGCATACTACATGACCTTTAACCTCAGACCATGGACATATAAGAATTGCTTGTGTATTGACGTAGCATTCGTTTAGTAGTGTAAATTACATATTGTATAAGGAAAATAGTATGGCATCAAATGAAAACTATTCATCATTATTCTGTTAATAATATATCTAGGAGCAACCTTAAAAAAATGTAAAAGGCAGAAAAAAAAATTTAAAAACCCCAAAATATTTTTGTAACTGAAAGTAGCTGCTGTTAGAGGAAATCTCTCAGTGTAGGGTTACCAGGTTTATGCAGTGGTTTTTTTTTCTTTTCAAATTTTCTAGGTATTAGAGTGAATTTTGCCTACCAAGATGTAGACATTGCTTTAGGATTTGTTCCAGCCCAGTTGTTGCCATAGAGTTGTGCTGGGTCACACACAACCATGACAATTTCTTGCAGTGATCAGCAGACAGGGTGGATGAATTGGTACATCTCACTGTTTCTCCAATTTCAGACCACATATAAAGGACACAGTAGTAAGTGTATAAAAGTGAAAAGGAAAAGAGATGAGGGAAGCGCAGGGGAACAGGTAGAAATGTCTCCCCTAATTCACACCCTGACATGCAGGCTCAGAGATGAAGGGTGAACAATCTGCCCATTTTGCAGCTGACAGAATTAATGTTCTTGTCCTTGAAAGAAATGCCACAAAGCACTGCCAGCTGTCTTTCTTCTTCTAATCAGTTCAAAAACTCCTCTCTGACTTATATTCCCAGGGGAATTTTTTATTGTCTTTTCACTTTTTTTTTTTTCTGTAGGCTTCCTCTTGTCTACACCTTCATGGACTTTTGCCATTTGCCTCAACTGTGTCCCATGGAAAGCATTGAGGATACTTTAAAGTGACAATGAATCATGACATTAAAATATCTGTCATGCTGTTAGAGTGCTGTAAAGAAAATTAAAAATTAACAACATCTTTTCAGTGTTGTTCATTTCCAGTAAAGTAGTTCTGCCTGGAGAATTGCATTTTCAGGGGTAGTTTGACAAAATTTACAGGAATTTTTCTAGACAGATGGTTTTAATAGTTATGATAACAGGATGGCTTTTATTTCTATTTTAGGAAGCAATGGATTTCATTAAAGGAAACAGAAAAAATGGTCTATACAGATAGAATAGATCTCAATTAGAGATTGTTAAACTAGAAACAGGAAGAGCATGAAGTTTTTTGTTTTTTTTTTAAGTTGATGCCTCCAGAACAACCATCACATTGGAAACAGAAGGATTCAGCCTTAAAATTGCATTATGCGTTGGTACATCAATTACATAAGTCCTTCCCTCCCTTCTCCTTCCATGTTCTCTCCCTTTTTTTTTGGCTTATATGAGACCTGACATAAAACAGAAAGGTTACTGACTTTGCTGCAGTAATAAAGGTCTGACAGAGAACCTCTTGATACTGTGTTTTTTAAGAGTGGATGAGATATCTCATCCCCATCTCTCACCCTTGTGATAAGTTCAGCCCCAGCTCCTGCAGGAAGAACTGAAATGCATAAATTTCTGTTACAGGTTTCCTAAACTCAAGAGGAGCAATTAAAGGAAATTTCTCATTTCATGGCCTTCTACACAAACTCTTTGCTAACTTCTTTGCTAACTTATAGCTGTATGCTCATTTAGGAGGATTATTGTTAGATCAACACTAATACAAGGAAAAGTGCTTCTTAGCTTTCTTCATTTACTTCACTTTTCACCATGCTGTATCATGTATATTCGTAAGACAAAAGAAGCAGATCTTGGACTGGTAGTTGGGCAGTCTGTACACAATTGAACTTAATAAAATTTTCTAAAACTATCTTTATTCTTGTATCTCACTGTGAATTTTTAATAGCTCTTTTAAACTCCTGGAAATTTGGTAGAAGAGCAACATCCAAATCCAAGAATAATATAGATTATTTATTATCTAAGTTAAATGTTTAATTTTTACACATTGGAAAGCATTCTCATTTGCACTCCATTTTTTTTGGCATGTAGTAGCTATTACTGTGATAGTCAGTAAAGTTTCCACTGAGGGTTACTATGTAGATAAATGAAAGTGTAAGAAATTTATGATCTGTTTCAGTATTGTTAAAAGTAAACGTATCTATGGAAACTTGCTAGAAAAGCAGACAAGACGTTGTTCCAAGACTGGAGGTGAGAGATGGTTCCCTCAGGCAAAAGCCTCCAGTTGCTTAGGTGTATATCAGACAGACTGCACCAAAAAGAATATCTGGTTGGGTTTGGTGGTTTGGGGTTTTTTTTGGGTACCCATAATAGAGCTTTGCTTCAGTCCTGTGCAACAGGATAACTAATATTTCTTACCTGATTTCATTTTTCTCTGTTTAATTAGGGTCATGAAGGAGTGGCATAAATTAGTGGCATGAAATTTGTAGGATAATATATCTAGTGTTTGAAAGAATGGAGTGAAAGGAGGTATCGCACCCTGTTCTTGGCTTCCTATTTGACTCTTATTTTTAATTTTTTTTATAATAACCAAATTGGAAAAAAAAATTTCAGTACACTTAACCCTAAATTATATTCTCATATTCCATTTTACACTAAATTCATTGATTTACCTGATTATCACATAGTCTGTTGATGTCATTATTTGCCAATTAAATGGTGTGTGGATAGAGGGTAAGAAGCAAGTAAAATGCCAACAATATTTGCATAATATTTCCTCATTAACACTGGAATATTTTATATTTCATATAATCTCCCATGTTCAGGCAGACTGCTTTTTCCATTTTTATTATGGTCAGTACTGCACATGTGGAAATACAGTGTCATAAAATTAGAGCAACAACTGGAATAACTGCTATGCAATATGGATACCACAGTAATGAATTGCATTCTGCAGCCAAGGTCTACTTCCTTCTAATTGCCATTTGGGGTAATTTTCATCCCACATTAAAGCCAATTGTTTATCCATCATAACATCTGTAAATCTAGTTACGAACTGCAGCAGCTTTACTGAGTATGTAATACCCCTTTGTAGCAAACCTTTGCCTGTGATAGTAACTTTGTTATAGTCTAAGCTAGATGGGTAGTAGTATATTCAAGAATAAGTACTGTAATGTTAGGGCTTATCTTTCCAAATAAGGTAATATTTTACCTGACAAAAAGGTCAGAAATGAATTCTGCTGTCTTCAGGACACATTCAGATATACTGCTTTTTTTGTCAAGGTTTTGAAGTATCAGTATTAAGCCAGATCTGGAGTGATATAGTTTGATTTGCAATCTTGCAGGAAGATTTATTAGCTTTCTGTACATATATTGTTTGTCCAGGCATTTTAAGGTCATCTGTGTTTTAGTGAATTTGGAATCCTAGTTTTAGCCTGTGTATTGCTTTCAGTAGTTCCACCCTCTATTGCTCTTTTTTATTTAATTTAGATAAACTTACCTGACTATTCACTCAGAATTTAAGAAGCAGGAGTTGTCTGTATTGTTGGGTTATTTTTCTCCATTGTTTGATAAATGCTTGTTGTCATGACTCAATAAGGTATGAGCTGTAGTCTGTTTAATTTCGGTAGTTTGTATGTGCTGAGGATGCTTAGCTTACACTTCCAAATATTCACCTGATTTCACTTAATTTATTTACTTTCATTAATTTCTTGCATAATTCTGTGATCAACTATGTGGCCATTATTAATACTGATTGGACACATAGTTGAATGCAAATTTTTTTATTAAGCTAAAGAGAGGAAAACTTGATTTGGGCTTTTTTCAAATAACTTGACAGACACATAGACAGCACTAGATTGATTGATTAAAAAAAAAATTACTTGCCTAGACATATTGTCATTGTTTTTTGAAGTTTGCACCTGATGAGGTTTTTTCACATGTACAGACCTAATTGTACTCAATTTGATGCAGAGACACTTACATCTGAGTTTTTAGTTTTGAAAAAGTTCATGACACAAGCTGAAGAAACATGAAGTGACGCATTAATAAAGATACAGCAGTTTGACCAAATCCATTATTAATAATAATTCCCATTAAAAAGAGAGAATTGAGGTCTACCTGTTTTCCTTTGTCAATTTTAATTGTAAATATAAATATAAAACTCTGGAGGACTAAGTATGTTTAGTTTAAGTTTTGCAGCATACTGGGATGAAAGATTTTCCTGTTTAGATATTTACTACTCTATTGTTCCACTCCTGTTATATGAAGAATAATATGTCTCCTTAGGCTTTTCCCAGGTCACTTAGAGCATCTTTTTGGTTAAAATAATTCAGGCCTTCTTCACCTTTTCACCAATACACATTCTTTGGGCCTGGCATAAAATCCCATTTCTTTGTTCAGAATCGTTGTCATTAACAACATCTTTTTTGTGAGAGACGGAAATGTATCAGGAAGCATCATTATCTGTTCCTGTCCTGTATATTTAATTTCTGTGTTTAAGCAATCAAATGTCTTGTTCCTTTTGCTGCAGGTGTGCACAGAAGCATGTGCTTTCAATGGTCTTTGAAATGAACCAGCAGAAATATCTCTTTACAGTTTTATTAATTGGTTGTTTCATTCAGTGCATCATTCTTAGACTCATTTTTTGTTCATGGACTCTATGAGAAAATATAAATGGAGCATTGATTATAGAAGCTTTGTGGTTGATAGCCATAGTCTATTTTTTAAAATGCCATGCCACAGAACTTGAATATTTTGACATTTGCTATGGTTCATTCCAGGGAATCGGTCATTCCAGGGTTGGTCAAAATGGAGTTATATCCAAAGTAAGGAGTTAAACAGAGAGAATTAAAGATCTGAATCCTCTAAACAAAGTCTTGTGGTGGGTTATTAATGTTACCATTTTTTAAAATAAACATAGATTTATGAGTTAGACAGCAAAAGGTTTCCTCAGCATGTTACTGTAGTGGCCTTTCCGAATTTCTTGGCCTAGCCACCAATGAACTTTTTAGCATTTGGCACAAGCCAATACATCCAGCCACACGACACATGACAAGTTTATGCAACCAAAACAGTGCATCACATACATGAAAAGGAAATGAATGTTTAAAAATGTGACAAAAATATCCTCTGCAGCTGTAGGACAACGATAAGCTGAAAGGAAAGATTTCTTATTTCAAATTCAATACTCTTTAATGTTTTGGACAAAAGCAAGGATTAGCAGCCAAGTGATGAGAGGAGTTCTCTGTCTCGCTGTTTGGACACACTACTAGAAATTATTTTGAAGGCTATCAGGTTTAGTATAGTGAAATACAATACTTGAAGTGAAGCTCTGCCTCTCTGACAGACTATCAGTGATCATAAAGCAGAGATGGAAAAAAGGGCACACAGAGACGCAAACCATTTAGCCTTGATGAGCATCAAAAATTCTGATTCAGTGGCTACATTTTCAGACAAAATAAGGAAGAAATACTGCTTTTTTTGTGCCTCAAAAGTTCATTTAGGTACTTTGCTTTAGTTTATGCCTTATAAATGAAATATAAGAGGAAAGATGGCAAAACAGAAATCCATATTACTGATTCTGTCAGGAAGTCAGTTGAGACTATCAAGAATTATACCATTTTGTTGCTAAAGACAGATGTCCATCTCACTCTTCTGTATCAAGCTTTTGATTCATGGTGAGTTTTGCTTTTTACTTTTGATGGTTTTGATACTATTATTGCAGAATTTCTCTTTAGCAAGAAGAGCCTGGGCTCTGTGCTTCATTGTAGAGATACAGTGGTCCAAACTTTAGCTTTCTAGTAGCAGTTAAAATAGTACAAAGGCAGGATTTGTTCGTGTAAGTCATATTATGTACCTGTCTACAGAACATCTGTATAGCAGTCTTTGGGGAGAAGAAAAACCTTTTGCACTATGGTACACCTCGTTCCCACAGTCAGTCAGCAAAAGCATAATGAAATCAATCTGCTATGGGATTCTTATAATATATTAAAGAATAAAGTGTTATTTTACAGATAAGGAACTAGTTGAACAGATGATCTGGGTTGAAAAAGTTTAGTCAATCAAGTAAGGCGTAAGTACAGCTAATTTATGTTTAGGTGATGTGATTGATGCATGACTCTAAGGTCTTTCTGAATTGCTCTTTTCTCTGAGTCATCCCAAATAAAAAAAAAAAAAATCCCCCTTTCAAGAGGATTTTCTCAACTGGAGAAACACTGGAATAACCTAGGAAATGTAAAAAATTTTAATTGGAGAATTTGTTCTAGCATATTTATCTCTTAAAGATGAGGGTGAGAATTGCAGTAGTCCTTATGATTGCTATGCACTAAAATTGTGATGGTACTTGTATGTACATAGATATAATGAATATTTTAAATGGAGAAACCTTTCCTACCTAGTCAGTGGATTTTGGATTGTCTGTTTTTCTGTTGCTTGAAATTTCTGTGCAAATGAAGCATTTGTTTTAGAAAACACCTTTAGTACTACTGGCAAAATTTGTTGACATGAAGATTAAAGGAATAATAGAAGTAAATACAAAATAATCATTCTCTGAAACAATAGTGATAATAACATCAAGAGACAAGACACTCCCTTAATTTATCTAACACTAATCTTACTTATTCTGTGCAATGAACTAGAGAGTATTTTGTGTAGGGATGATGTTAAGATAGTATTTATGCATGCTGAGATATTTCAGTAGAACTCTTCATTGTCTTCATTTTATTAAATTCTATGAAGATTGAATTTTCTTAGTAGTTGTCCTTTGTGTGCAATGTATACCAATCCAAATCAAGACTGGGGAACATCTGCCCTTCTATCAGGCATTCTCGCACTTACACTGACTTTTTTTAGACCAACATGAGTGGTAAAAAGAGTCAGATTTTTAGCTTTCCTGGTGACTTCAGAGCCACACACTGCAGTAATAGTTTTCTGCCAAAAATAATACCACATAAATATAAAGGTAAGCCTCATAGTGCTTTGATGAGGCAAAGTAGGAGTGTTTTCTGCATATTTTAAGTGGAAGAATAATCTGGAGATATAGAAATCAGATTCACTGAGTTTTGGTTGGTTTTCTGTTATTAGCGATTTCCTTGGCATTCGATTTGCTTATATATTTTCCCTCTGCAAAAGTGAACCCAGTTGCCCAGTCTCCTAGCATTAGTATAGTATCTACTCTGTTCAGTGAAGACATGCCAGACATTGGAGATTTTCACTCAATCACAGAGAGGCTTATCTTTCTGGGATAGATGAGATACACTATTTCCAGTTACAGCTCAGGCATTTGGGTAATTTTCAATTAAGAAAGAATTGAGAATAATAAAATCCTTCTTTGATCCATCATCTATTTACTTGTTCCCAAGCATCACCCTGGTTAGTCTGTGCTTTCAGTTGCCTCCTTATTATCCTAGATAATAGGGTTGGCTGTAGTATGCCAGAAATACTGACACTGAAGAATCATAGGGTCTGCTCGAAAAGAGACCAGAACAAACCACAACATAAATTCACCCTTTGAGTACTAAGTATCTTCTGTACTGTTCTTTTCAAGAGGTGCACCACAAATGTAAAAAAGAGTACAGAAAAGGGCAAAAATGTGGAACATCTTTTGTGTGAAGAGTTAGAAATTCATGAACCTGGAAAAAAGTAAGTGAATGGGATATGATGTAGACGCCCTGTAAAACTGAATGGTGTGAAGGCAAGCAGAGCATTATTATTCTCTGTTTCAGTAGCACAAAAACATAAAAGGATCAGATAATATTGTTTGACAGAGTTTTCAAAAATGATAAAATGTTCCTATTTCTATAGTGTATTATATACCTTATTCCAATGTTGATACAGGCTTTATATTGAAAAATAATCATTGTCATCGTGTCCAGTGCAGACAGAAAAAAGTGCAGTGCAGACTGCTGCTGTTTCAAAGCATTTCTTTTACCCTTACCAGTTTTCAAGAGTTCATATATTTAAGTCTTTATGTCCATGGGGTGGAGATAATGAATATCCTGTGTCTGCCTTCCTTCTTGCCCCAAGTTATATGTTGAAGTTTTCTTAAGTTTCGAGTTAATGTCAAATGCAACTCTGAAATATTAAGAGCACTGAGAAACAGAGATCTTACAGTGAGGTTTCCTTTATAATTTTACAGCTGCTGCTGAACTACTTTAGTGCTGCATGATTCAACATGACAAGTGCTAGGTGGCTGACAGTCTTCCCAGAAAACATATCCCACTTCAGTCAGCAGTTCTTGAGTATGTTGTAGGAGTTTAGTGGTTTATCTACCTACCTTCTGATAGGTAAGAATTGGATTGAAATACAATAAATTTATTTAGATGGTCATAGCAATCCATATGAGTCAGTTTTCTGGATTGTATGCTGCCAGAATCTCATTAGAACAGATTGACATTTCAGAGGTGTAGTGTTTTCACCTGGATTTAACACCTTCCTCAGCCATGAATCCATCATCAAATGGCATGTGGGTCTTTAATGGATTTACTGGTTTTAGGTTAAGCAATTCCTTTAATGTCATTCCGCTGTGTCTTACCAGTTTTCTCTTTTCAATGAGGCACCCTGTGTAAAGCTATCATTTGCTATAAAAAAAAAAAAAAATATTTCCCTGTGACACAAACACACAAAATCTTTCAAAATGCCCTTAGCCCCAAGAGCAGCACTACCCCAGCTGTTTTAATCTGGTCTGTTTTTGCCACTCAGCATAGTTCTCTCCTGGTAAAAAAATTTAACCTAGTTTTTCACACCAATTAAATGCATGTTTACAAATTCTCTTTGTTGGATCATATGTGTATTGCCATATGTGTATGTATTTATGTGAGTATATATATCTATCTATATATATATACACATATATACATATATGCAAGGATACTACACATATGTTTGCCATGTATGTATTAATGTGCATGTGTATTTAGTTCAAGCAGAGTTTACACAGCTTTATAAAGATTTACATATAGCTGATATAAGCTATAATAGCAATTGCAAATAATAAGAGTGTAGTGTTATCAGTGGCACTTACATTTTCTTTTGGCCACTAACTCACATACGTGCTCATGAAATGATAAATATGTTAAAGACCATATTTTTTATCTTTATTTTTTATGAGGTCTGCACAGAATTTTTCTTGAAGTATTTTTGATCATTAGTAGACTTTTTTATGGGCCCTCTATGCACTCTATCAGTAAAACGATTGCTATGGAGCAATTCACTTATTGCTTAGGTGTTGATTAACCTTCTGTCTTTATTCACAGATCTTCTTTGATACTGGTGTCTTAATATAGGTCACTTGTTTTAGCATAGAAATTCTAAGAGTTCCTCAAGCACTGATGAGAGCTCATTATTTGCAACAGCCTTGCAGATGAGGGATGTAAAAAAGGAAATACAGAAATTTATGCTCCATGGTTATGTAAAAGAACTGAATTTTGTTATATATTACTATAACTAAAAAAGATTCCTCCGAAACTTTATGAACATGTGCATGTACGTTTTCTAAATTTAGATTCTAAAATCAGGTTATCCTTGACCTCATAACCATTTTGGTTTGAAACTTTCATCTTAATTTGGGTCTGCTGTTAATAAAGGACAAAGTGCAGTAATAGGTGCTAATTTTTTATAAAACAGAACATTAAACTTATATCCAATACCTTCCTACTGTGAAAAGAGAAAGTATCATCAAGAATTAGACTCAGTTGATCCTGTTTCATGGTCTTGTTTTGATATTCCATGTAATTTGCAGATATTGATCAGTCTTTCTGTCTCTACATGTTAAAAAAAACCCCAGTATTAGTATCTCATTTTAGTAGCTTAGAATGGAAATCATGAAAAGATACAGTTGAAGATTTTTTTGATTTTTTTCTGTACTGAACCAGATACTGGGCCAAGAATAGAATTAAATTTTTGATTCAGTTTGTATGAGATATTATACCATTTCTTAGTAGTTTAATGTTTTTTCTTGAGAGTGGGGGAGCAGTTAGATTTTCTTGTTTGCTTGCTTTTGTAAATAAAACTGCAAAACCTGGAAGCATCTGGAGTGTAATGCAAACATACACATTTATATTAACAATGTTTATACTTTGTTACAAAGTAGCAGTAATTTGTCTTTGAGCAGTCTGGTCTTGCCTGGCCCTAAATTGATTGACTGTAAGCATGAAAATTGGCTGCATTTCTATCATTCTTTCACCTCTGTTTGGATTTCCTGTGAGGCATATTTTGAGCTCCAATCCTTTGTCCAGTCTGTCAGCCCAAAACAGAATTCACTGTGTAGAGAGTTTTGGAAAGCAGTGGGGGGTTGTTACTTGGTGGACAAACAAATGGCAAAGCTGCTTTACTACTTTTTAGTATCTAGTTAAGCACGTTCAACACATTTGTTTACAGAAGTTTAGTCACTCAATAAGTTCATGCATTTCCATAACATGTAAAAGAACCTATAGATCTTATTCATTGCATTCAGGACATGTCAATGCAGCAGAGCTGGCTTGAATAAGAAGAAATTTATTAGCATTTAATTAGAGAATGCAGGAAAGAACGAAATGCCCAACTGCTAGTTGTAACTGACAACCTCCCTTAATTCAGTGTGAAAATATTTGTGAAAGGTTATCTTTCAGGTTTGCATTTGAATTTGGGGTTCAGCTTACGGTCTTCTTTGATAGTGTCATGGGCTTCCCCTGTTTCTACAGATAACATATTTCCATAAAGACCTTCAAGTTCTCAGTATTCCTGAGCCTGCATTTAGTCTTACTTCTTTCTGTATTTTTTAGCAATGAGCAGTTTTTGCCAAAAGCTGTTACTGGTTGTTTCTGCTTTAGTACAACAATCCAGGTTTTAAAACTCTTATGTTACCATTGCAATCTTTCTCAGTCTTCAAATAGGCCCTTTAGCTTTCTTTGGTCTAGCTGTTCTTTGCTTCTGTGTATGAGAGACATGTCATTCTTTTCCTTGTACACCCATTCCTTATAATTCCATGACACAGAATTACAAGTTGCCACCTTCTAGTTGTCACCATGCCTCAGTTTACTGATACCTTAATTGGCAGGCTCATGAAAGCTCATGATCATCTTCTCATCTTCTTTTCCCACATGTCATTTGTTAGAGAAGCAGGATCTCAGACTGATTTCCTGTAAAGTTCTGCCTGGAGTCCCATAAAACACATGCCTTTCACTTGCTTGTAGATACAGGGACATGTTTGTAACTAGCACATATTTAGTAAGCTTGCTGCATTTCAAAGATTGAGATCATTGTTTTGTGTGGCTTCCAGAAGTACGTCTAAAATTTAATGGTCCAGAAATTAAATTTAAAGTATTTTTTGTGAATAGCAAATTAACTGTAATTAGGTTTACTATAAAATATGAACGTTTAAACAAAAAAAATAAAAGTGAGATAAACGATGTGCAGAATTATAATTTTTATGGAAATGGCACCAGGATTTTGTAAAAGGTATGTAGATCCATCCCATTACCTTTGTGAATGCCACTTTTTTCTTTACTTATGGCTCTTTTCCTTCAGGTCTTGTTCCTACTAGTAAATTAGGACTAACTTCTGTTTTCTGTTAGATAATTATGAAAGTTTGAAATGGTTAATTATAAGACACAGAATTGTCCTCTACTTAGAATCTTTCTAAACTCAACCTGTGAGTTTTGAACAACAGTCATTTTTACCTCTCCTAAGAGGGCCTTGACAATCTGTGGGGTAGAACTTGGTAAAATAATGAAGTTAGGTCCAGATAGCATTCTTTCTCTTTCTTTTTCTGGGTGCACTTTCATCAGAGTGAGTGGAGCATCCTTAGCATTGTGGTAACTGTGAGCTTTGATAGCCAGAAGTTAGAACAGCAGATAGCTACAGAAGCCTGGAGTTCAAAGCCAGGTTGCTCTGAGCTCTTCAGTTTCTAGCATCGGCATCAAAGAATCCTGTGTCAGTACATTAATTTCTTTTCCTGGGACTCCCAATACTTTTGTAGTTTTATTTCTGTAGTACTAAACACACTGTTTTACTTTGAGTCAGGTGCATAGTGTGCTGCAAGAATTTGAGGTTTTTCCTAGAGTTCAATTTATGCCAAAAAAAACCCCAAACAATGCCACCCTGCTGTTTCTGCCAAAAAGTTACTAATCTCCTGAGAAGTGGATACTTTATGGATTGTAACAGTGAAGGACCATTTAGGATGACGGAGACTTCAGGGGGCTTCTAGCCCAACACTGCCTCTAGCAGACTCAGCTGTGGATCAAGCCATTGCTCAGGGCTTTATTCTGTGGCAGCTGGAAATCCTCTCTCTCCTCAGGACAGGGCTGCCTTTTGTTCCTGCCTTAGTCACCTGAGGATCCCATTGACCTCTTCATCCCTGTACAGATGGCCTGCCCTCACGCATATGGACCTGTCTGCTACCCCAGACTGGTGTCCCCTGCAAACCTGACGGGGTACACTTGGTCGCCTTTCCAGGTCACAGATAGAGACATTACACAGGACCAACCCCAGGGCAGCCCCTGTGGGATCCCACAGGACACTAGCCTCCAGGAGGGTATCACCCAGGGGCTGTCCCATCTGAGCCAAACCATTCAATCCATTGTGGAAAGGTGCTGGAAGCCTTGCTGAAGTCAGCATAAGTGACAGATAGCTACTGCTTTCTTCATGTCTGCAAATTCAGTTATTTTATCACAGAAGGTATCCAGTTGATTTGCTCATGAGTCACTTTTGGTCAAACCACCACAATTCCCAATCACTTTTTCCTCTCTCATATTCAGAAATGTGCTTCTAAAGGACCAACTCCATGATTGTCCCAGGAACCAAAGTAAAGCTTGTAGTTATGGGGGTGATCCATCATTTGCTTTCACCCTATGGACAATCTTTCACCTCCCACAATCTCCATGACTTTTCTTGAAGAATGGCCTTGCAAGAACATCAGCCAGCTTTCTTAGCACAGCTGAGTGCAATCCATGAGCTTACTTAGAGATCACAGTAATCCTGGACTCATCCTCCTCTGGTCATTCTCCTTGCTCTTGATTCCTATCCTTAAGCACAGAGAAAGCCCTCACTAATGAATACTGAGACAAAGGCATTCCATGTTTAAACCAAGCTCATCTGCCTCCGTATGAGAGCCCTATGTGTTTGTGCCATCACAATGAGATCCATCTTCATCTCATTCTCTTGCCTGTCTCCCTTTTGTGTAAGTTTTTACTCATCTGCTATTACTTCAGTTGTGTGACTTTCCCCCACATCTTAGTCACTGCAGTTTTGGTTTCCATCCATGTGCAGTTGTGTGCCTACCCTGGGTGAGAGCCTGAAATCCTGAATACTGTTCCTGTGGTCTCTTTTACTCCCATTTCCCAACATCGTTTTCTTTCAATTCTAATTATCATTTCTTTACTAGTCTCTGTGTTACCATCTCTCTTCCCCATTAATTCTGTCGAAAAGACTTCTCAGTGTGATTTATTCTTTTTACAGAAATCACACTTTCCACATTATTAAGACCAAGAAGAGATTTGGGTTTTATATCGTTGCTTCCCTCCTACCAGGTGTTCCCCACCTGAAGTCTTGCCTATGGCTTTTGAAGTCATGATGCCACCCTGTGTACAGCAGCATTATTTAGATTTTAGAGTAGATGCACACTCAGTTGAGGAAGAAGGACTGTGAGTAGTTGTTTATAGCTGATAAAGCCTGACAATCATTTCCTGAAAACATTCTGATTTTGTCATTTTTCTGATTATAATCTTGAAACTCTTAACCTATCACTGCTGTATGAATTTCTAATACCTTCTGTAGGTGTTTGTATTTATAATCTCCTGTCTGGAAGTTTGTTTTCATAGTTTAATCTTTTTTATTTCTTTACTTTTCTTCCTTATGAAATAGAAAATTTTTATGTATAAGTAACATTAAGAAGTGATATGTAGAAATGTAAGCTCACATGAATAATTTTAAGGGTTTTGTAGTTTAAAATGTGGTCATTGCCATGATGTTCTCATTTTTACATACATTCATGAACAGAGCTTCCTTTCATAAACAGAAGATCTCATGAACAGGCTTAAGGAGTTAATTTTCAATTTACAGCCAAGATGGAGATTAAAGTTTTAGTTTTGCAACTATATTTACAGAAATCCAGTGCCAAGTATTAAGATTAAAAAATTTTCAATACCTTGGTATGTCAGAAAATTTTTTAGCTAAATCTCCTGCCTTACTCAAAGACTGTCAGTAGAAATCATTCTAGTTGCCTAGCTGTCCCTACAAAATTAGCAGGATCTGCATGCTTTTGTTTTAGATCAGCAGCTTCAGAACATGTTGAACATTTCAGACTTCAGTCAGGTGGCCATGCTCACTAGGATGCCAAAATAATTGTATCATAACCTATGGAACCTCAGTGGATTTCGACATTAGCAAAGTGTTTTTTAGTGAAAATTTGAGTTGTTTTAATGGCAATTTCAATTTTTTTCCTATGTTTCTTTCTGAAAAATTGCAGTAAAGTACAGGTAGGAAAGATTTCCAGCTTCCATTTTAGATTTTACCTGTAATGTCTTCAGCTAAGCCAGAAAGATCTTTTAGTGTTAAATCCCTGACAGTGAAGATTATACTCATAATGCTGGAATCAACTTCCAGCTAAAGCAATCACACCAAATGATATTGGCAAAGAACCTGCTTTTGTGAGTTCATGCATTTGAACTCAGCCTCCACACTGTCTTACTGACTTGCAGAAATTTTCACCTACATTCACACACTCTCACAGTTACAGACAAGGCCTGTTGAAAAGCCATTTGTACCCTGAGAAGTTTAACAGCCATAAGATGAAATAAAGGGTGTGTTCCTGCTCAAAGGAAGAGGATAAAGACTCACTGTTGGAAGACTAAGATGAAGATGTCTGAAATCTGTGCAAGGTTGTTGATTCTTTCATTCTAATAAGCTGAAAAAGACCTGCTGAATAGTTCTAATATATATATATAATGTAAATAGTTTATTAACAGATGATAAAATAGCTAGAAGTATTTCTGGTTTTAATAGTGTGCTGTTTGTCATCAATGTTTTCATTAATGTAGGAGCTTATTTCAGGCAATAAATTGCTCCCACACTCTAGTATTCCTCCAGGTGTCGTGTACACAAACATGTTTTTATGCCCCCATAGGAATTATGATATATTTTTTGTTACTTGGCTGAATACATAGAGCAGGTTCTTGAATCATCTCCCTATGTGAATTATGATTTGAAAACTTCCCTTCTGCTGTATTTTCTGAAAAGGGCAGCCATTCCTTTTGATAATCATTCTTGTGAGCCAGCAGAAATCTGCAGAAAGTGATTACAGATAGAATGAAAACAATGGGACTTGATTAAAAAAAAAAGGACTAAATAATAATAGTAATAACTTGTGCTATAACCACTAATAGTTGTCATTACTGTGTTAGATGAGTTAGCCAAGTTCTTCCTTTCTGCAAGATAATGTAAGTTTTGGCGCAATCATATTCCATCCCTTTTGCCCTCTGCGTAATTAAATGGTCTATTGGACTTACATGAAAATGTACACCCATGATAAGTGCATAGCACGAAGGTGTGTTAGATCATAACACTGCAGTTACATGAAATGGAGCAAGGCACTACAGTAACCTGGAGCTGCAGAAAGGGGCAGTCCCCTTTGCAGGCCTCTTCTGTACTAAATTTACCTTTCCAAAGCTACCTGTTCTGGAAGATTACCTTCCACATCTTCCTCTTTCCATCAGTTTTCTGTCTCTGCTTCTCACTAGACTCCTCCACAGGCTGACATAGTTTGTTAACCTTTTAGAAAACTGACCCACCTGGACTTTCAGCACACTTTATTCACCAAAGTTGTTAACAGGCTGTTCAGCTGAAGAAGGTCAGTGGAACAGGTACCCAGCTGGGAACACTGGGGAGCAGGGAAGGAAGAAAAGAGTGGAAGTGCAAATTGATCCTTCCCCAGGCAAGTAGCTGTGAGCGGATAACCATCTCCTGATGGGCACTGTGGGTTGTCTGGTACATGTGCAGCACAACCTGCTGTTCCGGGGCCATACCTCCACCAGTGAAGAGGACATTACAAAGTGGCTTTGCATGGCAACAGGCAAATCAGGATTTAAATTTTAAATCATGAAGGGACACAGTATGTGTGTTTTGATCTAATACTATGCCAGCAACACTTGAATAACATGATGCCCTCTTAACACCTGTCTGTGTTCTGTATATCAAATGTCAGGCAAATTTGCCAATTGTGTGTGCTTATTCCTTCCCAGGGTGAACTGAGGTTGTAGATCCTCCTGCAAAATAATTCTACAGTTCTGAGGAAAAAAAAAAAAAAAAGAAAAAAATTGGTTATGTTGTGATTTATATCTCTGTCAGCCCAGTCTTGGTTTATCAGCTGGAAACAGTGGTCACAAAATGCACATTTTTCAAATGCTACAATAAATATTTAGGACTGACATCATGTTGCCTTTACTTTCCTAGATAATTCTTTCTGAGTGGTC
The DNA here is from genome assembly GCA_020086605.1 of Lanius collurio. NCBI lineage: Eukaryota > Metazoa > Chordata > Aves > Passeriformes > Laniidae > Lanius > Lanius collurio. Next base: position 611,221 of record JACBWW010000008.1, on the reverse strand, counting down.
ATTCTCATGCGCATTGTTTATTCTTTGTTTCTTTGACCTACTTGTTTGTGTTTTGCAGAGTGAGGAAACACCATGGCTCTGCTTTTTGTTTCACAGGGAGCATTATATTTTCTATTTCTTGTAAACACATCATCTTACTCAAAATAACTACCTTTCATTATTCATAATCTGTGGTAAATGCATAAAGCACTTCACAAAGCAAATAAGGCATAATTTTTGCACTTCATAGAGCACTATTCTGTGATCCCCAGCAAGCTACAGAAAAGAAACAAAGGCATTGTTGGAGTCTAAGTCTGTAATCCTACAAGAGTAAGTGTAATGTGAACTATATAATTCATTTAAATGAGCCAAAAATTAGCTCGTGAAGAATTTGTTGGATGAAACTCAGAGGAGAAGAAGTGAAGTAAGTTTTGTTTCTTGTGGTTTTCTTAGGAACTGTACAACAGGATTGCATGAGAGCTAAAATAAATTACGGATGTTAGAATTTTGGCAGACTAGGCTGGCTTTATTGAAAGTTTTCTGTACAACTTCAGGTGAATTAAAGTCTGCAGATATCCCTTTATAGTTACCTTAATACACTGTTTCTGCTAGGCATAAGTTCTTTTGTGAACCGGTCCTAAAAGCTGATTGCTGATTTTTATTCCATTCCATTTTCCATCTTAATCTTACTAAAACTCCATGTGAAATCAGAACGTGTATAGTTAGTTTCTGAGAACTCAAACAGAGATTTAGGAGTATTTTAAACAGTACTACAAATGTGGAATGTGTATGGGTACATATATACAGGGACCAAAAATTAAATGGGTTTGCATAGGTTTTGCCCCAGTGTATCTGTATTGAAAATCATTAATCTGAGATACAGAAAGGGAAGTGACTGAAGAGACCTTTGAAGGCTTTCAAGCCCTAGTTGGATAAAGCTTTGAGCAACGTAGTCTGACCCCGCAGCTGAGCCTGCTTTGGACAATAGGTTGTACTGAAGACCTCTTGTGAGCCCCCACATACAAATAACAAAAACCTGAAATACTTGTCAATACACGGGATAAAATGAACTGAATCTCCAAGCGTAACTCTACAAAAACTATTTCACAATCAACAAGCCAGTCTTGTCTCTATGACTGGTAAGACCATGGACCATATCCTCCTGGAAATTATATTGAAGTATGCGATCAGACACAGCCAACATAGTTTCAGCATGAACATATTGTGCCTGGGCAGCCAAGTGGCCTTTAGTAACAGTGACTACATCAGTGAACAAGAGAAGAGCTACAGATGTCATCTACCTTGTTTCTGTAACGTCTCCCATGTAGTCCCCCATAGCATTCCTACCACCAAATTGCAGAGATATGAGTTTGATGGATAGAGCGTTAAATGGAAGAGGAATTAGCTGAATGGCCACGTCCAAAGAGTTACAGTCAATGTTTCAGTGTCCAAGTGGAAACTAGTAATGAGTGATGTCTGTCAAGAGTCTACAGACGGACCTATGCTGTCAACATGTTCTTCAAGGACATAGTGGAGTTGAGTGCTTCCCCCAAAAGTGTTCCCCCCAGAACACTGCATCCAGCTCTGGGGTCCCAGCACAGGAAGGATATGGACCTGTTAGAGCAGGTCCAGTGAAGGCCCATGGAAATTATGATCAGAAGGCTGAAGCAACTCTTCTATGAGAACAGTTTGAGAGTGTTGGGTGTTTGAGCCTGGAGAAGAGGAGGCTTTGGGAAAACCTTCTTGCAGCCTTTCAGCACTTATAGGGGATTTATAAGAATAATGAATATCACAGAAAAACCACTCATCATGTCTTTAAGATGTTAACAGGATTACCGTAATTGCCTGAGCTCTTCCTACCTTAAAGGCAGGTAAAACTGGGAAGGAAACTGGAGGCAAGGGAAGGAGGGTGTGTATTATGGTATGGATACATGTCCGCTTTCTCATTTGGCCTCAGTAACTTAAATCTTCCCAAACCAGTTTCTGGAAGGTGCAAATGACACTCTTTCCTGGAAAGGAGCTATGAATAAAAACTTGATCAGTGACTCTCACTGTTCTTCATACAGAAAGGAATATCTTACAGATTTCATGTGTTTTTTTAATAACAAAAGACAAGTAAATCCTCTTTATAAGTTAAATCAAGCATGCTTTGAATATATTTATTTTTTCCCTGTGATAGATACTGCAGTTCTGATAAAAATATGTTAATTATATAGCAATCATTTTATGTAGACCTACATGTTTTGCAGAGAATATTAGACAGTATTCTGTTGTTGTATTGGGTACACTTTGAAACTGGGCAGAAACACCAATTTAGCATAGTAATCTACTTCAAAATATCCATTACTTACTTATTTTTGTTCTGTGAGATAAGAATTAGGAGAAAGCAAAGCAGGCACGAAGCTTAAAAGAATATTAGAAGTTTATTAACAGACCTAAAAGAAGGAAAAGAAAGTTAGACTTATCTTCAGAACACTTCTCTTCCCCGCACCTTTCTCCCTTCTCCCACTGACAATGTGAAAAAAAACAACCCTTGAGATTTTCAGTCAGTTTATCACCTCTATGATAATCTTTTCCTGTTCATGTAGGGAGAGGAACCTCTCTTGCTCATGCTATGGAGACATCTCCACGAGAAACAATTCTCTTGTAGCTCCCATGTCACAGCAAAACAGCCACCCTCAGCTGGTTCTCTGCTCACATGTGAAAGTCCCTTCCCTTGACTTACAGCTGTCCCCACAACTGTTTTTGAGGGTTTCAATTTTTGAGCTAATGGGGTACTAGTTTTAGGGATGAGCTGTTCAAAAGCAAAGGTTCTCATCATCTATCTCTAGGAGCATCTTTATCTCTAGGAATAGAGGTCTTCACTTTCATCTCTCTCTGTTCCTTTCTAGTGGGGTCTGGATCAGATGATGGGACTGTGCCCCGACACCTGGGGCAATATCAACAGTGGTGTACCACTTTGCTGCTTCGGACTTCAGCTTGTCCAACACAGCAGCGCTCAGGCTTCTCATTAAATCACAGCTACTTCAACATTTGCTTATCTCTTAATTTCAGTTTGAATACTTCCCCCCATGCTTTCATGAAATTACAACATGTACCCTGATGTATCATAATCCATCACCAGAGCTTTACAACAGAATTTCAGCTTCTAGGTTTGAAGCATCTCGTCTTTCTCCTCTCTCGGGGTTTCAGCTCTTCCTTCTTCACTGACTTTGGTGTCTTTACTTGACGAACCATCACCTTTCCCTTTCCTCTGACCTGAGGGGAGGATTGATGTCTGCTAGCTTCATCTTTTCTGGAAAATCTTACAGTTCGAAAAGAGTTTATCTCACCCAGGCCCTGCAGCTGGAAATGGGGAGGCCTAGCCTGGCCTTGCTGCTGGCTGCCTGCTGGAAGCAGGGGAGGGGGGCTGTGGGTGGAACGGGGCCGTGTGGCTCCGGGCTGGCTGTCTCCTGGCCGGCCTGGCCCGCACTGAGGGGGCTGCCCCGGCTGTCCAGGGAGCAGAAGCAGCTCAGATCTCCGCCGCTGCTCCATGGCTTGCCCGGCCAGGCTGCGCCGAGCAGGGCCTGGCCTAGCCCTGCGGGCCAAAGGCTGCGGGCCCTGTTACCTGTCCAAAGACTAGAGGTCAAAGAGGACTTTTCCCAGGGTTGTCCATTCTTAAATGTGGATCACAGAGGCATATTAAACTTCTTAAGTGGCTTAGAAAATTGCCAATACGTAAAACTTGCCAGTTGATTGGTCCTGTTAAGTCGAGAGGAAGCTGTAAGCACCTCTTTGCAAAGAATGGCTTCTGTGGCTAAACCATGACAGTTGTTTATTATGATGTCAAAGAAGCTTATTTTTAAAATTATAGGAAGAAATGGAGTCTCTGAGCTCTTTTTGCAAGCACACAGAATTTGAAGTTTTAAAGACTTTTATTTTGCCCCCCCCCATTAAAATGTTTTCAGATGGGTTTCTTTACTGGTGTATCAGGGGCTTTCAAGCATGATTCTGTGCAGCATCATAATTCTGATTTGTGTGTCCTCTTAGAGACACTATTCAACTGTGAATTAACTGCAGAAAATAATAGGACTCTATAATTAAGATTTGGCAGAATTCAGTCAGATTATTTTCTATTGTATTTAAAACAATTTTTATATTAAACAAATATTCTTGAATAAGGGAGCTGTGTTTTTCTGTGCGTAAATTTTTGAGTCATTCATATACTGCTAATAAGCTGCTGAAGTGTCTAGTTACATTGTGACTCTAAAAAATATAACCTTGACTGAACAGTTAGTAATTCCATAAGTAAGTGTTTTGCTTCATATCATAGTTGATATGAATCAGCAACAACAATAGCACTGCTTGTTAGGTTTTATTAGGAATTAAAAGATAGTCTTGACTGTCGACTGTCAATCACTGAGTTTCTGTTCATTTCTGGTCCTTCTAGGCAATGTGGGGAAGCCAATCACAGTTTTTAGCCTTGGTAGCAAGTAAAAAAAAAAATATCTTAAAGAAGAGGCTTGTGTTTTGACTAAATCATTACAAGTTGATGTAACGATGTTTATTAATCACAGGAAAAATAATGCACACTGATATTTTGTAAAATTAATTTTTATTTTGTTTTAAACACAGATGTCTCAGACATACTGAAAGCATTATTAGCTTTTCAGACGTAGTGATAGAAAATACAGCAGCAACATAAAACCATTTATTTTTACTTATGCAAATGTTGAGCAGATGGCTTAGCTTCTTCTCTGTGATGGTTATGTGCTTTCTGGGCTTGACACTGTTCAGGGATAAAGACTACAGCATACACTGCACACAGATGTACTATGCTGCATTTTCACTCCATGCATGACAAGAAACGTGTACATAAATAATATTAGTAAATTATTCTTATTGAAGCAGTTAATTATTGGTCTTTAGTTTCAAAAAAACCCACCCCAAACACATTATTAAAAATCTCTTTTACTCATTTTTTTTACAAGAGACTAAGCAAACAAAACTTATGGTTTATACAAAAATACAAAGTCTACTAATTTATTTGCATTAAAGAATGACAGTTAGCAATTCTTTGCTTAAAATTTTTGTTGTGATTCAAGTTTATCATGGACACTAAATGTTATTCCTAAGTAGTCAGAAATGAAAGATGTACAGACTACTAGCCTAATCCCCAGATGTTCCAAGTATCCAAAAGCTCTATTGGCTCTCAAGCAAAGGGGGCAGAAAGCAGCTTTGCAATGTTTCTTGAAACAGCTGTCATAGGTTATCTCTTTCAGGGATACAACTGCATGTTTTGTTACAACAATGAAACCAATAAGCTTACTATTTTTTAAGAAAATCACTACTTTTCTGTGTCCTGACTGTAGCCACCAGACTCTTCCTTATGCAATGTTTCCTTTTCCCCTGTTCAGTCAGTACTTGACCAATACCCAGATACTCTTAAAATGAAAACCTGGTTTATATACCCATTCCTGCTTGTTATTTTTCTGAGGCATGGACCTTTTTAAAGATGACCTGGTCCATCTACTTTTATAGGAAAGAGATCAAATACCTAAGTTAAAATTCAGCATTAACTGGGAATACCATCTACTGTATCTTATATTAAAATGCCTTATTTTGTGCCTAGTGTTAGAAACTCTTATTTTATACTGCTGACTTTGTTCCAGAAAAAAATAAAATGTACTAAAGTTGCAAGTAAGTGGAAGGAAATATTCACATGATTTGAAGAAAATTTATCAAAGCTAAATGGTGTGAAGAAATTTTTATGTACAAATCAAGGAAATCATATCACTTAAGCAGGAATGTAATGTAATTAATGTAAGAACTGCTTAATGTAATTAAGCAGTTCTTAATGTAATTAAATTTCATATTATTGACCTTTTTTTTAATCTGAAAATTTTAATAGTGATTATGAAATGTTTTTCTAATAAATATAATCACACCTAAAATATTCCATAAAAATCCAACCCTTGAAGTTATGTACTGTAAAATGTGCATTTCTGTTGTGAAGATAATCCTTTCTCAAATGACATAGTTGAGAATTTTTGAATAGGGAATAATTTTTGTCAAATCAGAGTAATTTTTTTCTTGAAAACATTAAAATTTGTCAATTCATTACTATGCTGAACTTTCCATGGTAACATTTAAATTGAATACTTATTCATTTGTTTTATTTGGAATCAAAAGGTTTTAATTCATTGAATTAAAATTAACTTTTCTTTTGACTTACCTAGAGGGTAATTTGTATTTCCCACCATGAAGGCAGTGGCTCATAAGAGATGCAAATCCAGCCCTGATCTGATAGCATTCCAGAAGTGAACAGATTACTCTTTGGATTATACTTGCCTTTAGATAAATTTACTTCATTGAAGGAGTCAAATGGCATTTAGTAACTAAGTGAGGACACTCAAATGTTTTGCCATCTGAAACGAACAGGAAACATAATCAATATAGCACTAAGAACATAGTAGAGTTTTTAAAGAAAAAAGATTTAATTTTAGTTTAGGACTGGTAGATTATATTGATGGCCTAAAAGTAAACACACTTTTTTTTTCATTAAAATGCCATCTTTTTCTACAAAAAAAAAAGTCATCAAATTTCCCAATAGACTTTTTGGTACTGTATTATTTATTTATTTGTTTATGCCATTTGAGGTTAAAAAATAAATTCTTCAGTTCTACTGTAAGCTATCATAGAGTTAATTCAGTTCCAATTAATTCCTCATAAATTTGGATAAGGTTATTATATGTTTGCTGTCGCTTTCTCAATAGGTCATGCTCATCCTCCGCATTTTTGTCTCCCCTAAATTTGGAAAAAAACAAACATATTAGCCTTAAGGAGTTGCAGCTCATCAAACTTCATATAGTAGCAATCAGATCAAAAATTATAGTGGATATCCCCACTGTATCACAAGGTCTGTAGCACTCAAACCTTTTTCTATACCAGGCAGTGCCATTAAAAGTCCACAAATCTGTGTCAGATTGTGAACTCCATTTCATGTCCTTCTTTCCAAGGTCAGGGATACTAGTTGTGGGTTTGGAGTAATGATCCTAGTTACACTAGGCTTGAAACCTTATAGTCTTTTCCAGAACTGTTCTAAATCTATTTAATTTGGAAGTTCAATGGGACTTTGAGAAATTATTACAAAGACTATAATTACTGAGAAATTGAAAGTAAAAGGGAGTAAGTTCTCAAGTAGATAATCTGTAACAGAAATTATGTTGGTATTTAACAAGAATGGAGGCAATCTCAGATAAGCATGGAATAGAAACTCCAGCATTTCTTTTTTGTAGCTGAGTCCAGCAGAATTAGATCCCTGTTCATGATGGCTTATGCTAAAGTTAATGGACATAAACCAAAGTAAGCCACAGTATGCCCTGCAGAGATGGCCAAAATTGACATGAACCTGTCAGTGTCCCGCAGGAATGTGAGGAGTGTTCACACCTTAAACACCAGGGAATTTGCAGGAATTATATTATTGTAAACACAGAGATCTGATATAATTAAGATCTCTGCATTTCCAAAGTGGAAAGTACATCCAATACAGGAACACTGGTGAGTGGTAGAGATTCCAGAGGAATTAACTTTAAGCCAGTGTACCTGCAGTAACAAATGAGTCACGTATTAAGTGATTCTGCCTGAAGCCTTTCTATCCATTTGTCAGAATTCCTATGTCTTCTTTATCTGGCAAGACCGGGAGAACATCTGCTTCCAAACTCCTGGAAGTTTTTGAGTGCAGGAATAAAGTGTCTATCTTGTTTCACTGTTGTCTGAGTTCACTACTCAGACAATATTTGCTGCTGACTTTGCCCTGTTTTACAGAAAATAAGCACATCCATGGTACAAAGGTTCATCAAAGGCTTAAATTTAAATTATTCCCCACTTTTCAGATTATTGGCTGCTATAAAATATCTTTCTGTAGAAAAAGAAAAGTTAAAAGCTGAACTTGGTGAAAGTTCTTCTACGCGGTCTTTATTGTATCGAAATTTTCATAAACCTTGTGAAAATTCTTCAGTTTGTCAAGAAGAGCGATGTGCATATATGTGGATGTCATGGAGAAGAGTTTATGATCTGCTTTGGATGTATTTACAGAGTGAGTTTTAACCTATATGAGGATAAGAAGAGGGTTTCTAAAAGCCACTTGAGGAAATTAGTTCAATTTGTTTGGGCAGTTACAGTTCTTTCTTTGAAATAGTATGCTTTAAGTAGCCTCGATATGTTTTCTGAATGTCGGAAATCAATTGGAAAAATAAATCATTAATCTAGATGTTATTAATGGTGTTGGGTCTATTTTATTTTATTTTATTTTATTTTATTTTATT
>JACBWW010000008.1:570465-602560 GCA_020086605.1 Lanius collurio | reverse complement strand
TGCACTGAAATTGCTCTGTGTATCCATGGCGAAAGCAAATAGCATATTTCTTATCTTTGTCAGTTGTAAAAATTATGCAGGGCAGCTTTGAATAACAAACAAAAGCAGAAGCATGCTTACCACCAAAGCTAAATAGCAGTGCCTTAACTCTGGTATTTGTTGTCTCATGTTGATTATCTTAACTATGTACTTAAAGTGGTGTTGAAAATAAACTTTTTTAATATTTTTTTTCTTAATGAACTTCTTTCTAAATTCTTGCTTAAATTATTCTTGGCTTTTAAAGGCAAAAAATTTAATTTCTCATTGTTCTGCAAGAGATAAGCATTATATCATGGGAAGCAAGTGTGTTGTTATTGAAAATAATAGAGGCAGGAAAGCTACACAGGTGGGAGGCACCTGAAAAACACAGGTTATGGTCAGGTAGAAAAAACAAGAGTACTGTTGGATTTATTCTCATACAAATTAAAATTTTTCTAATACCTGCTCTTTACTTTCACCTCCCTTCCTATCTCCACACCTATCTGGTTGAAATGGGAAACACTCTTGAATAAAGAAAGGGTTTATTATTTCATTTTATCTTGTGACGAATCCTATTTGCTGAACTAGCAAGGAAAACTTATAAAACAGACTGTTGCAACAGTTTAATATCCATCATATAATTTCATTAACCTTTTTTTTCTACCAAAGAGCAATTTCTTTGAACTAGCTATCATGCAACAAAATAAAACACTCTGTGAAACTCTATATGATTGAAACCTACTGTTAATAGTGATGATTGAATGTCAAATAGTGCAAGGGAGTACTGAGCCTTTTAGATAGTTGTGTTGTCTTTGTCCTGTTTAGTGTTACATATTTAAAGCTTTGTCTTTAACTCTGGCCCTTTTGAATTTTTATCTAATGCAGTTTTGTCAAGCCTTTGGATCATAGAAAATTGTATGTCTTCCCACTATCCATGGTAAAAAGAGATGATTTCTCTAATGACTGATGTAATATTTCCAGCTATTTTAACCATTTACTCCTAAATGTCTCCAAAATGAAACAAAATTATAGGAGTAGTTTACAGAACATTGGTCCATCATGAGGCTGTAAGAGAATGTATCTGACAAGTGGTAGTGTTACAGGTTATTGGAAGTGAGTTGATTATGAGATTCCATTGCAAGATATATTCAGAATATTTGTCTGTCCTTAGGGAATACTTAATAGCCGTAATTTTGTCAATGTGTAACACACACCAAACAATGTTTCATCCACCATGCAAGGAAGTGGGATGGGTTGGATGAGAGATTTGAGTAGGAGGCTTATATCTGTATTCATTACCTAAATGTTTGGAATAACACAGATAAAAATAAAAGCCTAAAGATTATACATATATATATAGTTGAGACATTAACAAAACTGCCTTCTGATTTTCCAGACACATGTAAGGTGGTTTTGGTAGACAGCTGTAAACCTGAGAAGCACTTGAGAGGTAGGAAGGTGAATCAAACTAACATGTGTAGTATTTATGGAGCAATGTTATTGATGGCAAAGAGAACAAGCACTGAAAAGAAAAAGTCAGATGATTATGATTTCCTCAGGTGACACTTTGATGTTTATCCTGTGGTGAAGGTTTTTTGCTTTCATTTCTTGATAGTTTTGATTTTGCGTTTTGTTTGCAACATTTTAATAGTGACCAAATATTGTGACTTTCATTGGCAAATTAGTAAATTTCTAAAATCATAAAAATAAATGTTTGGAAGTACTGGTTTTACAGACCAAAAGCTTCTTCACATCAATTTTGTCTTTAATAGTTCCTAAACATTAGACTTATTGAGCATTCATTCTAATTGAAAGTGAAATTATGAAAAATTAAGAGAATGACAGAATTTCATTATTTCATTGCAGGGTGCCTTCATATTTTGACTTTGAAAAAAAGCATCAATAAATTTATATGAGTATTATGGAAAGAAAAACAGATAATATTTTGACTTCAAAAATCTAAACTTGATTAGTTTTCAAAAATCCCATGCATAACCTTTAAAATAGAAACTGTAGTAACTGATGATGATATAAATCTTTAGGATGCTTAAAAAGGGAAATGTTTACATTTCTTTACAGTTTCTTCATGATTTCAAACCTAAAAATATTGCTTTTGTTCATTTTTGATCACTTCCAATAGCTGACATAAAGTGATGAGAAACGTATATTTTAGATCAGATAATAAAATATGAACCCAAAAGCATAAAAGCATATCCAGTTTGTATTGTATAAATATTAGAAATTATTGAAAATATCATCCAAGATGAGTTGGATGGGGTCTCAAGAATACACTGCCTTCCCCCAGTACTACCTTCTGTCAACACTGTATATATGTGGTTTCTGACAGGTATTTATCTATGTTTCACAGTGACAGAAATACTGGAGTTTCCACAACTCCCTTAGACATTGTATTTCAGTGCTGAAGTATACTTAGTATTTTTCCATCGGAATTTGATCTATTTTTCTGCAATTTAAGCTCAGTACTTCCAGCTGTGTCAACTTTAACATCTGATTTTATTACCAGTATTTTCTTGTATTGGATCCAAAATGCTAAAGTGCAACTACATATCTACAGTATGCCCTTTAACTCCAAATAGAAAGCAGTGGATATTTCAGTGTAATGTCTACCCTCACAAAGCTGCACTTCCTTTGTGTTGCTCGCAGCTGGGGACAGTGGAATGAAGTCAGGAGAAAGAATAGGAGCCTGAGGGTTACAGTGGTCTGGCACAACTTACCAACTATACTAAAAGCAGCAGTATTGTGAAAAGTTGTGCTATCTATTTGCAAAGCTGACTCTCAAAGGTCTTGGTTGAAGACCTTGTTGTACAGCAGATATTTTTTAATTGATATTTTCAATACCAGTTCTCTCAGATATGCTTTCAAAGAAAGTGTGGTATCTGTGCCCAACATAGTTTCCTTTTTTATTAGCTAGTTTACTTTTGTTTTTAAAAAAAGTCTCTAAGCTTAATATGTTTTGCAAGCAATCTAAAACATCTGTTGAATTTAAAAAAAAACAAGACGAACTAAACCAAATCAAACCAAACAAAAAATATTGCCTGTCCTAAGCTTATATGAAAATTTTTATATCTTCAGATCATTAATGCTTGACAAGAAACATACATTACAAGGTAATATTTTGAACTATGACAGATTTAAAGTGCAGCTATTCTTCTCCTCAGTGCATCTTGGGTAACATCTCTTTGGAATTATGTAAAAAATCCTCATCTGTGATTTAATCTAAAGAAAAATATGGCCACAAAATTTTATTGTATAAAGAATTCACTGATTTTATGCTTGAAACCCTGCACTGGATTATATATAAAATTAATCAATTATATTTTCAAGATACAGATCTGAAGGAACTTCATTCTTCTGATGTAGGTCATCCTTCTGCAAATCTGAAGTATTTCTTGTTCAGCAGTTTAAGCATTTATTTTTTTGGTTCTGTTTCAACATTTCACTCTGTGGCTTTTAATTTTCTCAATGTAGGTTAATGTAGATCACATGACTTATTTTCATGGTGCTCATGTTTATTGTTTGATCTTAGGGCAAAACGGTCTTAGTATATTTCACATGTTTGGCATGTGGCTCAAAAAAATCCAACGAAATCTTTAATATTTCCAGGCTGTCCCTGAGTAATATGCTTTAGTGACTTCTGATTTTGATAACTGCTTGTTTAGTAATTATATTCTCAATATGATTTTAGGGACAGTTTTTCTCTTCCTTAAAGCAACATCTTAATTAAAACTGCACATATGCTATTGCAATAGACAAATTTAGGTAAAATATTCCAGAGGTACCAGGGGGAACTCCTGCAAAGAATTTTTCCTTTAAAAATCTAGGATAATCAGCATCTGGGGAAAAAATCTGTGTTTCCATGTACAGTCCATGAATGAAATGCATATTTTACTTTATTTTTTTTATTCTGATGGATATTATAAACCACCATCTGTCTCTTTAGTGCCACTAAAGGTTTTGTAGAAAATTATGGTAGCCCATCCCTTTATTTGTCTATCAGTATTTTCTATTTTTTATCTCTTCCATTCACAATGATTCTTATCATTAAGATTTTTCCTAGACAACTAATCTGATATCCTCATAAACCATTTCTCTAAGCCTTCAAATCTTATCTCTGAGGGATACACAGTACTCTTTTATCTAATGTGATTGCCTTTTTTCCACATGTGTACAATCACTGGCACTGACTATCCTCTCCCATTTCCACATCTGGTTAGTAAGCTTGTCTCTTTCCCCAGCATCAGCTTTGTACTACCTAAAGAGCAGTTTGGGGCCCATGGCAGCTTGTTTTAAGCTGAGGTAGCAGTGATATCCTGCAGCTGGGAAAACTGATTAGCTCCTCTGTGTCTCACCTATTAGGCAATCACTTACCTCTTGCCACAGAGAAATTTAACTTCTCTAACAGCTTCTTTTATTGACCTTGTTGAATTCTCACTGGAGTCTTAATAAAAAAAAACCCTCTAGTCTTCTCCTACCACTTGAGTTTTACCCTCAGAAATAATGAAGTAATGAGATAGAGATGTTATCAGCATTTGGCAGTTTGACTCTTGACCTTCTCTAATGCAGGAGGTTTTGATATTGGTACTCCATTTTGCTGCTACATTTTTGGGAAGAGAGAAATGACAAAATCCCAGAGTTCAGGGTGGAAAGGCCCAGTCAGTTGTCTGATCCAACCTCCCGGTTCAAGCAGGGCCATCCCAGAGCACGTGGCACAGGATTTCATCTGGACAGTTTTTGAGTATCTCCAGTGAGAGAGACTCCACACCCTCTCTGGACCATTTCTTCCAGTGCTCACTCACACACACACTAAAGAAGTTCTTCCTCATAATCAGGTGGAACTTCCTGAGCATCCATTTCTGCCTGTTTAGATCTGATATGTAAATATCCTTTGAAGGTTAGTTAGAACATAAAGCGGGGTTCAGAGTTTAATTCCCTCAGCCTCCAAAGGCTTGTGCTCATCCTTATTTTCAGTTTGCTATGTGTCCAGCCAAAGATGAAGGGAAAAGATTACAGTACTTAAAATATTTCTCTTTTGCTTCAGCATAAACAAAATGAAAAAAAGCTAGAGACATGATGAATTGGCTTTTTGTGGAATTTTTGTGGGTTTTGTGGGTTTTTTAATTAGTTTTTTTGGTTTGTTTTTTTTTTTTTTTTTTTTTTGTTTTTTTTTTTGTTCCTTCTGATTTGATTGTGTATTAACTCTGAGAAGGGTTCAAGGGAAAAAAAGGCAAGATCAATAAATAGTTACAATTCTCTAGCAAAAACAAGCCTGAAAAAAAAATACTGGTGTGAGCTTAAATAAGTTTTCCGTTTTGTTTGGAAATTATCTGCTAGGGAGATAACAGAGAATTGATGCAAATCTCATGCCAAAACTACAGCTTTTATGAACGTGCAATCCGACTTCTTCTCTAGGAAAGCAACTGTGTTTAGTGAAGACAATACCAAACACTGGAGTGCTGACAGATCATTGATGCCTTCCAAGACTGCTTCTGCAAGTTGCATAAATTCCTTATGTTACAGATGTACTTTGCAGTTCAGCTATTAGTCCATTTACTTTATCCATTTTAAGCCATATAGTATAATATTAAATGGTTGAACTAACTCACATATTTGTATACCACATAGCAAACTGGTTGAATGAGAGTTAGATATAACATTCTATTTCATCACGATGTTTGCCTTTACTTGCGATATCTGATCTTTCCCATAACTGCTGTATATTTATATTATGTCCTAGCAATATTTTAAGTCATATTCTTCTTTCTTCTTTATGTTATGTTTTTAACCTCTGTCAGATCACAATGTGCTTTATGTAGATATGCACAGTCATATTTTTCAGGCATTAGGAAAGGCCTTGGCAGGAAGAAGAATAATTTTGTTATTTTGGTTGGTTTTTCTGGAAAGCTTGTGTGGGACATATTGGTCAAAAGAGTTTATGGCATTTTTCAAATTAATTTTGAAATAGCACAGTCATTACTAGTCTTTGGTATCAGTGTAGTTCTGGCTTATCAAGCAAGTGGTTCTTTCAGGCATATTCTGGTCTCGACATGGATATGATTTAGGACTATTCTTAACTCCTCAACCTTCACTGTGTAAGACAGGTGTTTCTTCATCCATCATGTTAAAATAAATGGAAAGTTCAGACTTGATTCAATAAGGCAAGACATTCTAAAGACCTCCTTTCTTACTGTAGAGTTGGAGACATGGATGGAGAAATCTCTGGACTTGCCAAGTTCCATCACCAAAAGAGAAAAACAGTTAGTCCTATTCATGAAGGAATTGTTTTTCTTTGTCTCCATTCGGGTTTAATGCTTTGTCAGTTTTAACTTCAGATCCTGCAGTAAATGTCTCTCTGTCCTACCATAGGCAACACAGCTGCCTGCTGCCCTTGAGTGTCAGTGAGTGCACGCTTTTTTTTTGGTGCTATTAGAAGGTGTCAATTGCCTCCAGCCCTATTTACCTCAGCAGACCTATTTAGGGCTCTGACAATCTTTTCTACTCCATTTTGGACAGGAGCTAAATATCATTTCAAGACATCTCAAGGCATTTTCACTGAAAGCATCATCATTTCAGAAAGCTCTATACAACTCATGACTAAATAAATTTTCTTCTTTTTTTTCTAGTAAGTGAGCAGTGGAGCTGAAAAACTTGTCAGAAAACTCTTTTGTCTTTCCTGCTTGTATCTATGGAACTTGGTTTGCAAGGTAAATGTTCCATTTTAATTGACTGTAATTGTATACAATTAAAATTTCAAATGTCCTAAAATGACCTTATAGTACCTCTAGGTTTTAATCTACACTTTAAGCAGTGAATTATATTCTAATACTCTTACAATGTAAAATAAATGTAATTAGTTCCTTTGGATTTATTAACAAATAAATCTCACTCTCAAGAAAGGAAAATATAGTAAGATCTAGGTTATTTGTGAAATTCTGGGTTATTTCTACTATATTTCCATCAATCTGAGTGAAAAAAACATTAAAATGAATGTGAATGTATTTATTATATCTATATATATTCTCTGTATTCTGTGTTTATTGGGAATGCTGTGATTATTTGTGATTTTATTAGAAGGAAGACTGAAGGTGATTCCTGAGACCTTCGGGAATCCTATGTTTGCAATCTTTATTGCTGTGAAGTCTTTAAAATAAGAGATTCTTGTTCCTGCTCTTAAACATAGTTTTAATAGTGATATCTGAAAGGTAGTCATGTTGAATAGTTGTAAAATCTGGTTTTCTAGACCTCAGAAATACCTCAGGGAAACTGGCTTGTTTTGAGAATTAATCATGTTACTATGATTTTATTTTAATTAATTACTGTAGAAGATTGCTGATTCTACCAGAAAAAATTACCAAGAAAATATTACCCTGAATAATATCCTCAGTTTTTTTAAGGGTCTAGGTTTAATATTACATTTCCTTTGACTATTTTCTTGTCCTATGCCTGAATTTTATCTTTGAAGTTATCATAATTGTCTGTAGGAAAGAACATTCCTCTCTAGTCCTTTTGCCATTGACACTGACATTTTTGCTCTTTTAGATATGGTGAAAGAAATTTTCAAGGTATGTCCTCTTATATGTTGTAAAGAATTGAACATCAAGCTATGCAAAAGCTACTCCAAATTTATGCTGGGCAAAAGAAGTACCCCCTCTTGCCACTAAGAGCTGTATGTTCAAGGTGGAAAGTTGGACCTTTTGAAAAATAAAATCAGCAGCTTTCCCGGCATCTGGAACAGGGGAATGAATTTTTTACTCTTCAGCATTTGGTTAATAAGCTGATCCCCAAGGCTGTGCATTTTAATATATTGTATTTTTTAAGAAGGGAGAAGAAAAAAAGTAACTCAGCCTTTGCTTGAGTGAAACCCTGCTATGAGATGGTGGGTGGTGATTGTAAAAAGAAAAGTCGTATAATTTCTTTCAGGGCTCCTTCGGAAGATGGAAGAATTTTGTAAATTAGAAGAAATAGAAAAAGAAAAGTAGCTAGCCAGTTTTATCACCCTTTTTTTAACTACTAGAAATGGCAGAAAACTTCCCAAACATAATGATTTTTCATACAGATAGTTAGGCACTGTACAATCAGATTTGTCAGAAAAGAGTGGGTGATGCTACATTTCAAAGTGGTGCTGGTGCTACTCCCCAGACGTCATCTTGTGTTACATAGGTTTCTTCTATCTTGAGTTTGCAAAGCCAGCAGAATTTGGAAAAACACCAACAGGCAGAAGTCTGATGGCTATAGTCATAATTTACAAGAGTTTTATGGTAATTTTCATGATTATGTTGCATTGTGTTTAATGGAAATTTAAGAATGTACTTAAAAACTTGCAGAACTGGGATATATTTGGCTGAATGACTGCTAAAGAACTGAGAGTGAAAACGATGAGTAAAATTTCCAAAGCATCTAGAGGTGACCCAGCAGCAGGATTAAGATGCTCTTTCTGCAACACTTATAATAATTTTGTGTCTTATGTACAATAGAAATCACGAAAAATAATACAATGCTTTCAAAACAATTGAAAAAGAGCATTGAATTTCCTTCCAAAATACTATTATGACTTTTCATCCACAATAACCACTTCTGACTTACTGGGCTTCCTTTGACTGTATGTGTAATTAAATCTGAAGGTGCCATTGTTTCTAATGACTTATGTGCAATTTTTGGTATTGGCATTTCAACAGCAAAACACCAATATTCAATTTGGAGTTAGCAATAAGTCACTACCAGTGAGAATAGGCTAATGTATTGTTATGATGGTGAACTTGTATGGGATAATGAGATGTTTTTACTCAAACAAAAGAGTAGGTTCAGAGTTGTAATTTGAAATTCTATTTTTAAAAAAGGTTTGAGGAATTATTGAAATAAATTGTCTTTCATTCTGTCTTTTGTTTTCATCCTTCTGAAAAGATTCATTACCGCCTATTCAACTTGTTTTCCTAACATTCTTGTGGTGAATTTGGGATGCACAGCGCATAACATCTGTGAATTTCCATAAGATGAGGATGTGAAAGTTTTCTCTATACTTTTCATTTGATGTTAAAATCCTCCCTGGGTAGGTTTTAGGCATCTCAAGAATGTTTCTGTCTTTACTGATCTAGATTATACAAAGTGCTTCTGTAAAGCATTATATGGCAATAGGTGTAATGGTTCTTTCTATTTCAGAAAAAAAGGAAAAAAAAGAGAAGAGATTATTTCATTTGTTCATGTCAATACACATGTATTTCTTTAAAAAAAAGGAAAGATCACACTATTTGATAAACTGAAATTTTTCATGTGAGTACATATTATACACTTTTGTGCCTGAGAGATTTCAAATAAAGTCAAATTAAATGAGAGGTGGTGTTGTCTAACCATGGCTGTTGCTGATGCTGTGTTTTTGCAGGCAGATTAACTTAGTTTCCTTCCCTAGGTGGCTAACACTACTGTAAAAACTGATTTTTTGCTTCCAACACTCAATTTCAACCTACTAAAGTGACAGATAATTTTTATATTATCAGATGTAGCCAAATTTTGCATGGGTGCAGTATTTGTCTAGAAATAATTTACTATCATTTCCAAAGTCTTCTATATTGATTCATATCTCTAATACTTAAACTTCTCTATTTCTTGAGTAAATGCCCTGAATTTTATGGATTAAGGCCTGTATATTGAGGAAAATACATGTCTCTTGAACACTCCTAGAGGAGAACACAAAAAATTCTGGATGATTGTATTTTTTCTCATGCTCTTTAATCTAAAAACCTAGATTATTAAAAGTACTTATTGAAGGATTGGGTGATAAAATTAATTAAGTTTTCTCATAGTTCTCATTGTTGCCAGAGCCATGTGTCTGAAAATAAGCAAAGGCTATCATAAAGCTTTGCTTTTGAGACCAGAAGCTGCTATTCTTCATAATGGAAAGAAAAATTTGAATAATTGTGCTGAAATTACTAGAAACACATACACATTATTATGTGAATAAAAAGAGTAAATCCTTTCAGGTTTGAAACACTCATTTTAATCCACATGCTTGAATAATCTCTGGCAACTCAATCTAGTACATTTAAAAGTAGCAGGTGACTTCAGACAGTCAGATTATATAGCCAGAAGGGGTCTGATATTCATAAGTTCTGACCATTTCTTTTATGGAATTCCGACTTCTTCTAAATTCAAAATGCACACCCAAAAAGTCCCTTAGAGACATCTTTGCTTACCCTAGAGCTGCAAGACCTGCTGGTTCTTGGAACTGTCAGAATAAATTAGAACAATCCATTTCAATTTTTTGTGGTGTTATCTTGTGCAGTTATGTATGCAGTCATCTGAATATTTTCTCTGAGTTGTAAATGGAGTTATATTCTAAGTTACAGTTTGACTTAAAAAAAAGTGTTAGGATTTATTTGGGAGTCATTAAATTTACTGAATATGAGAATTGATTTTCCAGATGAAATTCAGAAGTATGCATTGGAGTGTGGACTTTAGGCATCCACATTCCCATATAATCAACAGATATCTAAAACTGACATACAGCAAGCAAGGTGTTTCTTTGGAGAGACACTGGTTCATACAGTGAAGACATTCCATTTTCTGCCCTGGTGTCTCCAAATATCAAGTGGTGTCTACATTTGAAGGGTACTAGAGTTTTTATTTGGAAAATAGAAACTTAACCTCACTAGTCTTTGTTTTAGAAAAGTAAGAATGTCAAGCAGAACCAAACAAAAATCTTAGAGAAGCAATCTGCTGGAAAAATTTAAGTTACAATCCACAAATAAAAAGCTGTTTTCTTTATGCCTGGAAAGCAAAGCTATGTTGTGCAACTACTTGGAAGACACTTCTTATGTTTTTCAGATGATAAAAACACCTTAAGAATAGCTAGAAGATCTGCTCTTGCCTTTTAGTAGCAATGTCAATATGCTTACATTTTCTGCCTTAAGCAATGCAGCATTTTAGATTGTGTTTCTTGCTTGAAACAGTTAATTCAGTCCTTCCTGACTTTCCTTCGTGCCTCACTCACAATCCTACTGTGCATGCTTAAATCTTTCTGGTTTGCATTTGTATCCTTGTAGCCCAATCTTTGGTATGGAATTTTGGAATGAGAGTTCGTCATAGTAAACCATTGTGTTGCATTTCATTAATCAGAAAGTATACGAGTAGGAAAAAAAGCAATAACTTGTTACACTATTACTGTCAATGCAAGGATGACACCAGAGCTCAAGTAAAAGGTAAAAGGAGACTTTTGCAAGATAATACATGCAGCTCTCCAAAACTGAACTGATTGGGTTGGTTTATTTTGATGTTGGAAGGAGAATTTTCATGCCCAAAAGAAGTCTTCAGTTCCTGACTGACAAAAGCTGAACCAAACCAAACTAAACTAAACCAAACCACAACCTCGATAATCTTTAATGTCCCTTCCAACCTAAGTCATTCTATGATTCTGTGATTAAAAAAAAAAAAAAAAAATCTGTTATATATCAGCAGCCTGCTGTTATACAGATTTTTAATAACTATATAGCTGATCACAGTTTTACACCTTATATCTTTTATATAATCTCTATTTTTCATGTAGCTGTGTTTTCTGGTATAATTTTTTCAGTACCACTAGGGATTGTATAGAAGCTTTTGGTATGAACATTAAGTCTCAATGCTGAAAAATGAATTTCAGAGCTTTAGCTCATCCTTGTTTACTGCATCACTGTGAATTAAATCATCCATAGATTAGAAATCATTCTCACACTCATTACACTTTTAAGTGCAATCATGAAGGCCACTGCCTTCTGCCTCATTTTACTCATGTGTAGAGGGTGTTTTGCCAGACAGGGGATGTTTAATAAGGTGAGACCTCAGGCCTGAAAATCCATGAACTACAGGATGCTAAAAAGATACTGTCAGGTGAGAGATGGTGAGCAGCTCTGCTAGGTCCCTTGGAAAGCCTTGCCTCAAATCTATTAAAAAGCTCTTGAATGTGCAAGGAAGAACAGGTGACCCAGTCATGTGAATGAGAACAACTGTAGGTCAATAGAACCCTTTCAAGTAATGCAATGTGACATGTCTTGAGAAAGCACTCGAGGAGACAGGCCACATACCACAGTTCTTGGCCTCACTGGAACACGGAAAAGAAGTTAAGAGTATTCAAAATGTAGAAAACTATATTTTCTGCAGTAGTCCTTTGGAAGTGCTTTCAATATTATCAGAACAGAAAATTCTAATGTCATCACATTCTTAACCTTATTCTTTAAAGCGTGAAGAATGAAGTGTGAGTAAAAACTGTATCAGCTCAGTAAAATATAAGAATTTTAATGAAAATATGGAGCTAAGAAGCATCATCTTCCTTTCTTTATATATAAATAGACGACTAAGAAAAAGAATATCTTTTAAATTTCTGAGAGGATCATCAACATTTTGTAAAGATTACTCTTTGGTTTGTTAATTTGCTTAGGAAGAGTTTGTATGGTGAATCTGGTATTCTGTCTCTGGAGCGTACTGACGCTGTTTGAAAGCCATTATTTGAACTCAGTCTAGTTACTGTGCAGAAGAAATCTGTGCAAAATTCTTTCTTTTTCACACTTAAAGGTATTTCTGCCTGTGCAAATGTGAGTATACATTTGAAAACTGTATGTAATAATTTCTCTACAAAATTCAGCACTTTAATGGGGAAAAACAATTTGGAAACAATTGCACAAAATCAAAACAGTTTTAATTTAAAGATCCCAAGAAAAGGAGAGATCTCATATCATTTATTTAAATGTATTCACTCTAAAAATAGTCATATACATTAGTAGAAAGCAGTCACCAATTCACTTTCTTGATGTTTCATTAGATCGGAAGATCAGTGCCTCAGTTGGACTGAAGTTTCATTCGGAAGATGGAGTGAATAGAGAAAGAGGAATAAACCAAGAACTGTGTTATTTTAGTTTTCCTTTGGACACTGGAGGTTTAGAATGGGATGGTCTTCAAGGACCTTTCCAACTGAAAGGTCTTTCTATGATTTTGTGGTTACAACAACAGTGGTCCCCTTCAGAATCAAAGGCTCGTGCTTATGGGACAAAGCAGGCTATATCTGCAGTATTCATGTGTATGTAAAAATTTGCCATTTTCATTAAGGTCAAATTTGTCATGAAAATTAAAAATCATATCCTAAGCTAATACAAATCATGTTATCTCTGAAGTTATATCAATTTACAAGAAATTGTGATAATCCTTAGACCTGTTTTGGAAATTCTGCTCACTCCATATTGAAGCTTAGGGAACAAATATTTTGAAATAATTTTCATGAGAAAGTTTATTGTAGTTTCCTCATTTATTCATTTGAGTGTTTTCAAAGGGAAGATATTTCTGATTTTTTTTGTTCTTGTGACATGTTCTTTAAGTTTGTTCTACTTAAAAAACAATACCATATATCAAAATTTAGGAGAAGCTTATTGCATGCAGTAGCATCCTTCACATGGCTTCCAGGAACCAAAAATACATCTATTAATTTCAGTCATGAAATATTAGGATTGCCTACATTGTGCTATCAAATCAGTAATTATTTAACAAATGTTATGAAGAGGGAGGAAAAAAAAGTGACAGCTATATTATCCCTACTTTAAAAATCAGTATTTACAATATAGAAAGCTAACAGCTACTTAAACCTTATAAAAAGTAAAAAAAACAACCCATACCAAAACAGATGACAACACCCACCAAAAACCAACCAACCAAAAAAAAAAAAAACAAAAAAACCCCAAACCAAGTAAAAACCCACCAAAACCAAAATCAAACAAACTAAATGCACCAAACCCATTCATTTTCATGCAAAAAATCCTAGTAGACTTGCAATGGTATATTGTGAAGGAAATTCAGAACACACAGTTTAAAATTATGTAAACATCTTATGCCTGTGTGTTTCCCTACAGCTCACAGCATACTTTCCAAATATTTGGTGCTATGTTTTTATTAATTATGGCGTTTACACTGAATGTTTTCTTTCAGAATCATAAGTTGAGGCAAGTCAGATGACTCAATCTTGTCACCATCAGACTTCCTGGGTAGTACTGACATAATGAGTCAATAAACTTATTTGTATGGTCAGGTACGTCTAAAACTGTGCTTATCTTATGCAATGCCTAATTTGTTTTTCTTCCTTTTTCCCTTTAGTTTGAAAACTCTTCTTATTTTCAAGAAGGATTTATTTTTAATGATGGACTTTCCTCATTGCATCTTAAAATGTCACAACTGATCACATCTAGATTTGTACTATTTACAGTGTCCCACTTTTTCTTGAGCCACTCTTTAATGGAAAGTAGCTCTTCATAATTGGGCAATTGACTCCTTTTTAGGCTGAGCCACTTTTATTAAAAATAGAACTGTAACATTTATAACTTTAAGCAAAATTTTTCAAGGAATCTGTGGTGTTTGAGATAGAACTGGACCTGTAGCATACACTATAATCAGAAAATCATCACAGAATCATAGAATAGTTTTGGATGGACAAGACTTTAAAGACTTTCTCGTTCCAAACCCTCAGAAATGAGCAGAGATCCCACTTACTAGATCAGGTTGCTCAAAACTCCATCCAACCTCACCTTGAACAATTCCGTTAATGAGACATCCACAACTTCTCAAGGCAACGTTTTCCACTGTTTTACCACCCTCACAGTAAAGGATTTATTCCTAAAATCAAATCTAAACCTGCCTTCTTTCAAGTTAAATACATTACTCCTTGTCCTATCGCTATTTGCCCTTGTTAAAAATCGTGTATTTGTGCAATGCAATGGTAACATGATGCAGAATAGAAAAAATGGTGAAATCATACCTTTTACGCTTAGATCACCTTGGGGGAAAAAATACTTTTAATACATCTATATGCAGGTACTATAAAAGCTGCATAGCATCCTAAAATTATGTCAGTGAAGGTGAAAGCGATCAGAATTTTGAAAGTGGGGGTAATAGACAGAAAGGACATAGAGGAAATGTGGAATTAAATCGTTGTATAAAAGAAGTGCCAGTGGGGTTCCAGTGAGAGCCAATTTTGGCAAAATTCACCAAGATGACAGGTTGATGAACCTAAAGAGAAAAGTAAATCTCTCAGAGGGAAAAAGTACTTTTGAGCTTTGAGTGGAAACCATTCTGATTAATGCACCTGATCCATTTGCATTAAGATTCTGATTCTAACTATGTAAAATTCCTTCACATTATTTAAACTGTACAGCTGTGAAGGCTACTCCATACTCTGGGTATGAAGAGCTTATACTTTTTAAGATGTAAATTATGGAATGTGATAATATTCTAGCTTCATTTAACCATATTATAGAGCCACTCAGCTCTGCTGGGCATTTTTATGGGAATTCGTTTTATGAAAATGATATACAATATGCAGAAACAAAATAAAATAGTTAATATTGCTGTTATAAGCAAAATGTATATTTCCTGTTTAGTAGCAGGTAGATGGACAATGGATAATGTGTCCTATGGAGAAAGACATATTTTCTGGGTCACTAAATAGGCAGATCATTAATTTTACATAAAATAGTATTTGAAGGGTAGAAGATTTATGGTGGCAGTGGATTGAAGACTCTAAATAAATTTAGATCACTAAATAAAACACAGTTTTTGGCACTCAGAAGAGGTTTTTCTTCCTTTATGAACTGACCAGGTTCTGGGATGTTCCCCTGCTGTTTGAATTCCAGCTTTTGCCTTTTGTTCATTTTTCCCTCTGTGAACAGACGATTTCAGATAGCAGTCTGTATGTCTGTCAGATAGAGGGATGCTGTGAAGGCATTCTGTATTTCATTTCTTTCCCTTCAGTTACATAAATAACAAGAATTTCAATGCTGTCACTCCAGGATTATGTGAACCCATGAACATAACTCAGATTTCTTTGAGAGTGACTGAGACCAGCATTGGGTACTGCAAGCTCTAAGGCATTGGGGTTTTTTTCTGTCTTCATCAGTGAATGGGCCAGCTTAATTTCAAAGCAGCTGTGAATAAAGTTGAAGTCCCCTGAAGGACTTTGTCATAGAGCTGTGTTTGCCCTATTGGGGTCTGGAGGAATGGCGTTGCCTTGCACTTGTGCTCCTGTCCCAAATCCCCTTGGAGAAAAATGTGGAAGGATGGATTTGTACCTGTAAACAAATGAATGACAGCCAAATTTGAGCACTGATTCCAAAAAATGACTGCCCGTAGAGACTGGTGTGAGTCTTGCCTAAAGACTGAAAAGGAAAATTGTAAGTGCAGTTTCACTGAGCAGAGGAAGAATTTTCCTTTTCAGCTAGAGGAAGGTTTTGTTTCCAAAATGCTATCTTTTTATGGAGTTTGCTGCACACAGGAAAAAGCTACATACTTCAGAAGACCCACATACATAGTTAAGCTGACATTAGTATAAGTTCTCTCTTTACTACAATGCCTAGTGTCCTGCCTAGTGTCCTCCTTCAATAAAGTACCATATTTATCTTACCACAACTTCTAATGAGATATTTCTGGTTAAAATGCTGGAATTTTTATCTCCACTCTCAAATTAGGATTGTGATATTTTCAGTGTACTCAATAAAAAAAAAATTACTGGAATAAGCAGGAAAATTTTGTGATTTCTGAAATACATATTTAGCAGAGCAATGGATTTTGAATTAATACTGTTGGAAAGTACTTGGATGATTTTGCCTTTGAAGACACTCTCTTACTAAGGTCTTTCAAAGTAAGCAAATTGTACTTTTGAATAAATTTTATATTTTTAAATAATTTATCCTTCCTTTTGAGATGGTTCTGGGATCTCAAGTGCATACAAAAATAATGTAAAAAAAAAGACAACTCAAAATTACCTGGGTAGCTTTGTTTGGTAAAATGTGTCTGGTTATATGATTGCATCCCATGAATATGAGCTTTATTTTCGGTTGAAATAAAGACTCTGAAAGGTAAAGGCTTTACATTTTTGTACCCTTTGAAGGACACAGAGGACTAGGCAAGTGTAGGGCTTTTATGAGTCTTCTAACTGTGCCTTATTTGGTGGTGGGAACCACTGAGGATATAGTGTCCTTCAGAGTTTTAGTCCTTCCACTCTTGTATAAACTATAATTGCTGCATATATGAAAAATGATAAAAAGTATTATTATGTTTTGAAATGACAATCCTCAGAGGGAAAACACCCCACCCCTTGTTTTGTAGGTTTTCCAACTATTCCTCTATCCCTGACACACACTTTTTAAACAGTATTTGCTGCAAAAGAATCTTCTGGCATTTATTTATCTAAATGGTAAACAAAGCATTTAAAAGAGACCTTTCAAAAATACAAGAAAATCTGAAAGTATTTTAAGAAAACCTTTAGCAAGGTTTTCTTCACTGACATTTCTGGCTAACTAGGAAGCCACTGTTGAACTCCGTAAGGCAGTTCTGGAAGAGGTACAAAGGATGAACTGTTCTTTTTGAAGTGATTTTTCTTCCCTTCTTCTCCCAGGTAATAGTAAGAAATGTTTCTTCTTTGGTCTTCATCCTTCATTAATGCATTGTTTTGTTTAAATATTCAGGGATACCGTAACAGCATTGCCACACCTGTAGTTACCACTATAGTTTATGTGATACTTTTTTTTATGGTTGGGAAGTCTCACAAAATCTACAGACAGGACCAATTATGTAGATGGACCTTAATTGTTTTTTGGTTTTTCCTTTCCTTCTTCTTTTTTTTTTTTTTTTTTCTCTTCTTGTTTTAAGTGCTGTGCAGACAGACAGAGCATAAGTAAGGCAGAGATTGATGAAGAACTTTGGAATACCAATTTTGGAGAAAAAAATTTTTTTTACAACATGACTTCATTCTTTCCTGACTGGTATTAGCTAAATTTATTATACAATAACTGCCCCACCATAAAACCATCCTGGAGGTGTCACATTAATTCTTTTTATGACAGCCCATAAGTAAAAGTTAACAATAAAAGTCTCCAAATGAAAGTTGTAAAGTGTTGTGGCAGAAAGAATTGTTCAACAAGTTTAAGCCAAACTAAATAGATCATAGTTAAAAAGTTAATCTCTAAAAAAATGCTTTGTTTTGAGTATATTTAGTTCTAAAAATAAAACAACAAGAGGCTGTAAACACAGCAAACAAAATGTATAGTTGAAAAGAAGACTCATATTACAATTTTTTTGCACATTATTTAATTTGTACCTGATGGAACCATCTGGCAAACCAAAAATGTGTTCATAAAACACCTGTATCACTGAAATTTTTTTAATTTTAAATAGGACCTAAATTTCCAAGTACTGTTCCTTTGTGTGAGCAAAGTTTTTTTCGCAGTCAGATGAAATCAATTTGCTCCTGTTTCTTTTTTTTTTTTTTTTTTTTTTTTTGGTAATTAGCATGTATTAGTTAGCCTGGATAAAAACACCTCTTAGCTCCTATCAGAGTCTTGCAAAAGGAGGACTATTATGTTCTCTTTCTCAGGTTTTCTTAATTGTTATTAATATGTGTTTAAAAATTAGTAGGAAAGAATAATAAAAAATAATAATTATGATAATTCAAAATTGATATATGCATCAAATTCTGGCTACTAATTTTAAAAAGGAGGTAGTTGCTATAAATTGATCAGATATACTGGGCTTCCATATGAAGATTACATCTCTTTCACTTGACAGAAAGACATTTGAGGGAATGTGGGAGACTTTGATTTGTAAAAATATTGTCAATGGGAATAAATAAGCACTTCCTCTCAAAAAAATAGGGACAATCAAAGAAATATCCTGGAAGAAATATCGTGGGAGCTCAAGAGGGAATATTTGCACACAAGGCAAAATTTATGGAACTGATTAATCCTGGAATTTATTAAGTACAATTTGTAACTAGGCTGAAGAACATACCAGGAAAGTGACATGGAAGAGGATCTTTGCTTCAGCAGCCAGTATACAATCTCTCAGGCAGAAGGGTCTGAATAAGTGGGTTGGCAATATTGAAATATTTAGCTGTTTCAGCAGCCTTATAGAGTGCACAGTACCTCTGTTCAAAAACTGATCAGGTCAATAAGCAGGAGCACCTTATGAGAGCCAGGGCAGAGGTGTAGAAGGGTGTTTTGGCCTGAGGAGCCCATGTCTGTGCATGCAAGCACAAGTGATTTCTTTGCAGCACTGTTGTGCAATTCCAGTAACTCTGTATGGCAGCCAAGGTGGCTGCTTCCCTAAGGGGGTTGGAGGAGGGAGGATTTCAGCCATTTCTTGTCACTTTGAAAAGCTTCATTTTAGACTGTCTTGCTAATAAGTGAAGTGTAGCTTAGGGCACAGAGACTTATCTTTCAGATACAATTTCAATCTGAAAACTTTGGGGATCTGATTTTACTTTTATATTCAGGTTTGTAATGTGATTATCTGTATTCACTGATGTTTGGCCATGAAATAGTTCTGGTTGTTACTAACAGGTTGGTACAATTTACTTTTACATTCAGGACTTTTTTTCTTTTTCCTCTCTAATAAGAAGAATTTACTAAGCCATAATAGTTAAGACAGAAAAGAGTTTTAAATTTTATTTTTTTTAATGAGGTGAAATGAAACAGGTTTTCTGAGATTACTTATTAGACTGAAAAAAGTACTCACAAACTCTAATTCAGCTCTCTGTTTATATAGCTGAACAAGGTAATTGTCTTTGACTGTTTTGTTTTGGAAGGGATCTGGTTTGCACAATCATATAGTCCACGATCAGGGACATTTTTCACTAGATCAAAGCCCCACAACCTGTGCCATGTTTACCACTCTCATGTAAATATATCTTCCTTATACTAAATCTGCTCAAATACACTAAAATCTCTTTCAGATTAAAATTCTTGCCCTTTTCCTGTCCCTAAGAACTTAGAAAAAATGTCTCTGTCTTTCATACAAACTCCTTTTTAAATATTGGAAGGCTGCAATGAGGCCTCCTGGAGACCTTTTCTCTAGGCCAAACAAACTTAGTTTTCTCAATCTTTCTTCATAGGGAAGAAGTTCCAGCTCTCTGGTCATTCATGGATCATGGAGAATCATTTACATGGTCCTCTTCTGGACTAACTCCAAAAAGTCCATGTCCTTCCTGTGCTGGGACCCCAGAGCTGGATGCAGTGTTCCAGGTGGGGTCTCACCAGAGCAGAGGGGCAGGATCCCCTCCCTCCCCTGCTGCCCACGCTGCTTTGGATGCAGCCCAGGGAAGATTCGACTTTCTAGGCTGTGAGTGCACATGCTCAGGTCAGGTCCAGGTTTTCACCCACCAGCACCCCCAAGTCGTTCTTGGTAGGGCTGCTCCCAGTTTCTTCTTCCTCCAGCCCATACTGATACTGGGAATTACTCTGACCCTGGTGTAGGACTTTTAATTTGCCGTTGTTGAACTTCATGAGATTTGCACAGGCACCTGTAAAGCCTGCCAGGGTCCCTCTAGATGGCATCCCTTTGCTACATTAAATCAACTTTGTGTAATCCACAAACTTGCTGAGGGTGTGCTTGATCCCACTATGTCACTGAGGAAGAAGTGGCATAGTTGACAGGATAGACCCTTGAGGGACGTAACTCATCACATTTCCACTTGGCCATTGAGACACTGACTAAAAAAATTTTGGGGTACACAATTCCTCACCCAATTAACCATCCATCCATCCATCCATCCATCCAACCCATATTTGTCCCATTTAGTGTCAGGAATGTTTTGGAGGACTGCATCAAAGGCGTGATGGGTAAATGAAACCTGTAGCTCTTTTCTTGTCCACTGTTCAGTCATTCCATCCCAGAAAGCCACTGGATGGATTATGAAGGCATGATTTGGTCTGTGAAGTCACACCGGTTGTGTCACCTCCCAGTATTCCATATGCTTCAACATGGCTTCCAGGAGAATCTGAACCTTACAAGGCATGGAGAGGCTGGCTTGTCAGTCATTCCTAGGATTCTTGTTTTTATCCTCTTATTAATTACCTATTATTATATCAGAATTAATTTTAGGCTTACTTCTTTTATGAAACAGGTTTTTTCCCATTCTTTATTCAGTAATTTAAATGCAATTTGCATAATAAGGGAATAGAAAATTATATGGCATGTCTTAACTTATTCTGAAATTATTTAGGTCTAAGCTACTAGCTTGTTTTCCATTATTTTGTGCAACTGAATATGAAAAAGCTAAGGAAAACCCTTGACTGAGGTCAGAATTTTGAGAAAAGGATATTGCAGTTACGAAATACATATCTAGCAAATTCCTATAACACGCACTGTAGAAACTGCATAACAGATGAGTTACCAATGATTTAAGACAGTATCTCATTGATAGTGTTCTCTCCTATGAAGCTGCTTCATGGATCTTGATTATCTTGTGTTCTTCAGTTACAGAAGAAAAGATCTGTAGAAATTAGCTCCCCTGAATAAAGCATAATGTATTTCTTCACACGTACAGACACAGCTGACCTAAGCTGCCAGTGTCACATACTACAATGCTTGCTTTAGACCACTGAGTATTTCCTTGGAAAATGTTTTCTTGTAGGGACAGAATTTTAGTTCTTGATAGCTGCTCTGCCACCTTGTAAACACAGTGGGTGTATAAAGTCTTAGGGCTGCAAGTTGCTGATTTTTTAATGAGCTGGTGCAAGACCTCTAATTAAAGGAAGACTCACATCTGCTTTCGTGTACAGCTGGAATCGTTAATAATGGCAAAAGTATTTCTGCCTTACAAGCATTGCTGGCTTTTGTGATTGTGGTTTTTTAAGAGCTAATTTCTAGAAAAAATTACATTCTTCCTTTATACTCTATGCTGCTGTTAATGTAAATTGTGGGAGATGTAAGATGAAACATAGTCTTTTTGATCCTCTGTGTTCTCTTTCATAATTTCTTTCTAATGAAGACAGGATGAATACTACCTTTAAAAAGGAAAAAAGGACAAATTTGTTTTATGTGCATTTTGGAACTGAGATCTTACCAGTGTTTTATGAGACTTATTTATTCTAACAGAAGCAATTATAAATTAATTCTGGTCAATTTCAGTTTTTTAAAATAGCATTTTTTTTTTTTAAGAATTATAATATTAATTTCCTAGGAAGCCCCCTTTCCCTGAAACAAATATCAAGACATTTGAGTAAACAGAAACTGCCTGCATTTTTAATGAATGGTTATTTTTTTGTAAGAACATTTGGTTATGAAATGTCTTGCTGGCTTTGATTGTACAGATTTGTGATACAGTATTAGACATAGATCATGTACAATACAGAAGCCTTTCTTAATAAGAAATTCATAAAGATAAAAACCAATTGTAAACTCAAATCTTTTAATTTGCTTGGCTTTTTTTTTCCTTTTAATTCCCCATACATGAATCTTACTGTTAGAAATTATTGGCAATTGTTTGCAAATTATGCATGTGATAACTGAACACAAATGATCAACTCAGTTCAAATGGTTGTAAGCAGCTGCTAGTGGACACTTTTATTTTTGGAAAAGCAGAATACAAATAATAAAAAAACAGAATGGTAAAACTAACACACAACATAGTTGAAGACTTCTAATTTTCTTATTTGTAAGTAAATCTCTTGAGGTTGAGACAAGCAAAGTAGAATCAATTATACACTTCAGCCTAAGGAATTTTCTTATGGAATATTTTTATTTAATTAAAGACCATCTTCCCACAAGGCAGTAAAACTCATTGCTATTTAGATATAAATGATGTAAAAATTGGTTCTCTGACTCTTCTTTTGTTAGTACTCCTGCTGTATAAATAACTTTAATAGGATTTAGCACATGAAAAATAAATTTTTATATTAAACAAAGTCAATTTTCCTGTCTCTCTATAACATTCTTAGGGGAAGTAGACATAAAAATAAGATAATCCATTATTAGTACCAATGGTGTGAATAAAGCACACTCTCTAAATACAGCCTAAAAAAGGGTACTTAGCTCGCTAACATTTGGAAGGCCACATAGTGTTTTTAGCTGAACTTGCTGACAGTGTGAGCTGGAGTCATCAGTCCATTTGATGCTCTACTGAGCTTAAATAAAAAAAAAATGTGAGAAAGTTCTTGGTGGGAAATAGCAGATAAAGGCTATCATTGATACAAAACACAAAGAACAACGCAGTGTTAGACCTTGCACTTCCAAGTGAACAGCAATGCAACAGGGAACAAGACTGACATCCCATTTTAATCCTTGTTAGAGCATTCCTTAAGACTGTTCCATGCTAGATCAAGCTACTCTGGAAAATAATGTATATATATATATAGATATGTACATATTTTTTTTTTTTTGAAACAAAATCATCTCCCCCAAACACATTCAGAAGAAATTGTAGAAATTCTTTGCTGAAATATTGATATTTCTCATGTAAAAATATTTTCAAAGCTTTGGTATATTTTCTCATTTCACCATTCCTTTTTATGCAGATACAACATATCTACATATGTATGCATAACCAAAAATTAAGATTTAAATCACTTTCCTATAGGATCATAAAAATAAATGAAGCAGATTTTCAGTTGCAGCAGACATTCAGAAGAAACTTTGAAAGTCATATCATAATTTCAATCCAGCCAACAATTAACCACCTCAGAGCCAGCTTCTTACTTCCCTCTGGTTGGATGGGGGAAAAAATCGAAAAAGTAAAAGTGAGAAACCCCTAGATTGAAAATAAATAGCTTAATAAACGAAATAATGACAAAAATGATAACCCAAAATGTGAAAGGGAAAGTAACAAAAAGAGAGAAAAATAAAGCCCAAGAAAAAGCATTGATGGAAATAAAAAACAATAGTTCACCACCAACCAGCTGATGACCAGCCCCTTCCCAAGCAGCAGCCCCTGGCCAACTTTCCCTGTAGTTTATGTGCTGAGCATGGTGACACATGGACAGTTAGACTCAGTTCTTCTGATGTGTTCTCTCCCAGTTTCTTGTGCACCACCAACCCCATTTTCAGCAGGGCAGCATGAGAAGCTGAAAGTTCTTGACTTAGTGTAAGCACTGCTCAGAAATTGAACAGTGTGTTATCAACATTATTCCCACCCTAAACCTGAAACACAGCACTGTACCTGCTGTGTAGGAAAACTAATTCTGTCTTAACTGAAACTGGATGGAAGGAACATTGACTTGTTTTATTTATTTGTTTTCCATTTTCTTTTCCATTCTGTTTCCACACTCTACAGAAAACAGTTCCTCCCTGTCTCACAGTCTGACTGTGAAGTGCTGTGATAGAGACATAAATGGCAAGCACAAATTTACTCTAATTGTTCAGAATGGAACAGGATGTTCCTTCATTAAAACAGACTCAGATCTGACTGCTGTACTTCTTACTGAGTTTACTATTATGAAAAATGCATAAGATACTAAATACAATGAAAAACAATAATGGCTATTAGACCAGCAGAAGATATGTCTTTGTTTAACATCTCCTCTATAGCTGTGTTCATTAGCTGTCATAAATATGAACCAAATAACTCCCTAGTCTTGTGACAGATTAAGAAAATAATCTCTTGACACTGACAGGTTTATGCTCTATACAGTGGAGTAGAATGAGATGTTAAGCTAGTATAAAAGAATAGAACACAATCTAATATAATTAGTGTCCTCATACTAATTATTCATCATCTGAGAACAAAAGATAATTTTGCTCTTGCTTCTTCACTCTTTCCTTTTGATGGGATGAGCTCAGATGTGGAAGTTATGCAGGAGGAAAAGTCAATTCATATTGAAAGGAAAAAGATTGGATGGATTAACTGACAGACTGGGTTATATTCAAGGCTCATGTCAAAAAGTATAAGTAGTTGTCAGCTACTACACTTAAAGCATTATATATAGCACTATTGCTAACTCCCAATGCACTGTGATGTTCCTTGTTGGTTTTGTGTGTTTTTAATTGAACATGGTTAAAATCTTATTCAAGGAATTGTCTGATTCTATTTTGTTTTTTATTTTCCACGTGATATAGTCCAGGTTAATTGATTAAAATTCAAAATAAATGAAAGAAGAAGAAAACTAAGTGCACTGCTGAGCAAGACCAAAATTTTGCGTGTCAGCTTTACAAAATAGTTCAGACATCATGGTACCAAATTCAATAGACTTCAATTTCTAAGTTGGTAGGGAGCTCAAATGGTTTCTGGGATAAATTCCCAAATGAAATTGTTTTAACAATGCTTGAAGGAAAGCAATAGTGAACTGGAGAGGCAGGAATTACCTTTTCTTATTTTGTTTGGCAGGTTTTAAGTGCAGCACATAACTGGCTTGATTCAGGAGGAAAAACAAAATCTTCATTTCCATGTAAATAAAATTTTACCTCTAGTACTGTGCATTTTACCTCTAGTATTGTTAAAAAAACCCTGGACACTTAATTTGAAATAATGTAATCATAAAAAAAAAAAAATCTTATATGCAAATACCTATTACTAAATCTATTGAACATTATTTTCGTTACAGGATTAGTTCAGTAAAGGTAAAACAAGTATCTAATACAATTGTAAGTCTCACATGCTTTCTTTAAATGTTCCAATAGTCAGATTTTGATGGATTTCTCCCACACAGTTTAATTACATCTTTTACTTTAATGTTATTCAGATATCTAGTGTTTTGCTGTCTCTCTTTCAAATAGACTTTGGACCAGACAAAATGAGGTGTAGTTGATTTGGATTGCATCAATCTCTAATTGTTAAATTTTCCTTTTCTCAGTAAATTTTAGTTTCTGTTTTTTTAGTCCTTCATTCTTTTGTCTATTTTCTTTCATACACAATTCAAAGTTTTTCTTTAGTATTGCTCCTTCTTTTTTTGGACATTCAATTTAGGTCAGCAAAATAGATCTTTCCACAGAGTGTTTTAAGGCAAATTAATGTAAAAGCTTTCCTCTTTTAAACCCAGCTCCTGTTTCCATTGTAGGCAATAGTAATATCAATGTATTCATTATGAATAGGAGTGAGTCTTTACACACTGAAAGACAGTGGATGTCTCCTAATTTCAGTGTCTGAATAGCACTGAAGTTCCTCAAATGAGCATCTAGGACTAGCATAAACTTTCTTAAACTTTCACCCATACCACTAGTCCAAAGGGAAATTCCTTTGACTCACCTCAGTTGTGTTGAAGCCAATTTCCAGCCTTTCTGCAACACAAGTTTAGGCCTCAGCAATGTTATAACTGGAAAAAAATATGAAGTTTTCTTCCCTGAACCCCATGATATGCAGATTTTGTATTACTATTCTTACACAGGAGGCAAGTATTTATGGGGCAGTGCCATTACTAGCAGGACAAAAAAATGTCGGAAATAGGCATTACTTCATAAAACACAAAAAGCTGGAAATAGATAATCCTTCAGCTTTGCTGATCAGACTAAGTCTCATCAGGCTAAGACTCATTAGAAAGCTCTAGATAGTAAGTTTTTAAGAAAACTTACGTGAAATATGTCAGTATCATCAAGCTGTGAGTTTGAAATTTTGACTCCTTTCTAAAGGTGAAGCAAAACAATAGCTTGTAAAGGCCTAGCTGTATTAAAAATGACATGTATAAATAAAGTATAGTGGATTTTGGTGACATGGTACCCTCTTTTTTATTCCTGGGCTGACAGACATCGTTGTGCTGTGTTTAGACTGTAGTAGCACCTCATCATCTCACCCCTGCTGTGTGTGACATACAACAAACATGCAGCAGACACTATCTGAGCTAACCTTCTGTAACCTATTTCACTTATGGTTCTGCTGTTTCAATAAAACATTAAATAGAAACATAGAGAAATTGCTCATTTTTACTTCACAAAATCTTTTCAGTGTCCATTTTCCATGGATCAAATATTTGAAAGTTTCAGGGTTAGAAGAGGTGCACCTTTGTTTTCTTGTATTTCTTTCTTTGTTACCATGCAAAAGATATATTTAATCAGAGGTATGCAAAGCAAAGGTAGTAAAACCACTTCATATTTTAAAACTATAAATATACAAAAAATTATTTAAGTTGTGAAGTCAGGTTAAAGTTGCAGCATATTTTCCCTTGCAAGCACCTCAGCACTTTTTATATATATTTTTTGTGAGGCCAACTTACCACCTGGGGTCTTTTCCCTTCTTCCTTCCTTTTTTCTCCTGAGCAGATCCTTAGTTTTAACAAAAAGATGCACTATTATTTCATTGTAACTTACTGTCAGTAATTTTCTCGTTTGTGTTGTTTGAAATGCATTATGAAAACTTTTATTTTTCTTCTTGATATAGCTCTTAAGAGAACAACTCAAAAGTCCCAGAAAGACAAGAAATAGAAATGAAATTGCGGGAGACTAAAGTTATTAAGCTGTGGGGGGTTTCTCCCGGCCCGGGCTGGATGGGGTCAGAGGCTCAGACCCAAGAAGCCGTAGCGGACCCAGAGAGGTGATCCCGTGAGGAACCGTCTCCCAGGGGGTCGTGGCTTCTCTCAGCCCTCGGCCGGGGCTGCCTGCAGAGGTGCCTGGCTCAGCAGCCATCAGCTCTTAGTGATTCAGCAGTGATTTCAGCTCTGCTCTGCAAGGCAGACCCCCCTTGGCCAGGCCAGGATAGAGAGAGGAGAGGACTCTCTGGTGGTTCCGCAGAAGCAGCTTTATTCTTGCATCTTCCATGAAGGGGTGACCAGAGACGGATCCTCTGCCGACTCAGGGCAGAGGGGTCTCTTTTATGGGGGTACAGAGGTGGGTGTGAAAGGGTAAGAAAGCAATGGGTACTAGGGTATTTTACATACAGTTTCCTAGAGGATCTTGGATCTATCTTTTCTAACTAAAAAGGCTCTTTGTTTCCCCAAGAGGGGCCTGGAGGGAGATAGTGCTACCTCTTTATCTCCAGGCCTCTCTGCCAGGGCAGGGGCCTGTCAGACCCCACGTCTGGAGATGTTGCAGTTCCCTTTATCTAAACAAGGGCTTCCTGCCAAGACAGGGGCTTGTCAGACCCTACAGGAGACCTATTCCATCAGTAATTGCAGTGTAAAGTATTCAAGGATATGCAGTAACATCAAAAAACATGCCTTCTCAAATTTGTGTCTTTTGGGGGAAAAGAAAGAAAATTAAACACCAAAAATTCCAAGTATTTTGTTTCATTTGGCAGCCCCCTAGATTAAAGACAAAAGGTCAAGGCAAGAATCATATTATTTTAGTAAATTGTTAATTCATTTTTATGACAGCGGGAAAAGATGTAACGTCTAAAGCAAATGATGATTAAGCTGAAATCTAGGAGTGCAAGGAAGAATTTGCTGTGCTATCCCTCCCCACCAATTCACTCTTCTTTGGGAACCTGTGAGCAGACATTAGTCAGGAAGTTTGAAAAGCAGCAATGGTGCTCAATGTCACCATTGAGTAGGCTGCTTAATGAACTCCCACTACTTCTTCCCAGACAGAAATGGAGCACCATCTACCACCCCTGTCTCACACAGTGAAAATCAGTAAAGAACTATGTGGACCCTTCAAAACCTCTGTATTGCCTGTTCTCTATACCAGAATACAAAATGTCCTATGAAAACTTTGCATACTTTTTTACCTCAACCTGTAAGATATAGGAAACGCCTAATCTACTGCTGGAAGATGATTATCATTTCTCTGTGCTTTTGGATTATACAGACAGCCTTTGATGATACCTATAAAGTGGTAAATGTTTCATTTACGAGTTTGAAAAGTATTTTTGCAGTGTGTTAGATATCTTTGCAGTTATAGATGGTTTCATGAGTGTTGGTTGGCTTTATTCATCAAATTGTACTGCACAGATGCCATACTGGGCTCAATCACATCACTTGCATGGCATAAGGTTACTTGCATGATCTGTAAATACCATTATTAAAATCAGGTTTATATATGCAGATACATGCAGGTTCTCTTGCTCAATGTAAATAGACTTGAACTGTCTATCTAATCTGAATATTCTTGATGGGAATGGGTAATTCACATTTTTTTTCTGAGCATGGTAGCTCAGCCATCCCTTATTTATATTCTGTGCCTTTACTTGCAAAGCTCTGTGAAGTTTTGTTGAAGTTCCCGAAGGGTTTCATTAACATATTTGGTGTATTTAATTTCATGTAAATTTCATCATCTCGAGTTTTAGATTTAAGTGAAACCAGAAAGAGCTCTGTTTGTTCATGACTTTGAACTGAGGCCTCAGGGCCTATATGAGTTTCTTCAGGTTTGGCTAAGGGTCAGCTCCAAGCTGACTCAGTCAAGCTGAAGATCAGTGAGCCTGGGTCAAGGACCGCCTAGTGCTGTTTATACACAAGTGAGAATGGCAAGGAGAGTTATCAGTGTTGCTGCTCAACAAAAGGAAGTTATTTTTTCCAATATCCTGACACAAATATACCTAGTTCCTTAAAGAATTGTGGCCAATGTATTCAAACTGATATCTTGTTCCTAAGATTTGAACAACTGCTGTTCACTCTTACCTGCTCCCAACAGTTACACAGTACCACCAGAACGCAAGCAATTACATCTATGCAGCCATGAATCTTTTCATGGCTGAATTGTCTTTGGCTTGAAACTTGAAAAGGAAGAAACAGAGATCAGGGAATTTTTTCATAACTCTTTGTTATGTAAAGACTGTTAACAGAACCAATATATTCAGCATTTTTGTTGAAAAGCCTTGTGTTCTTCAGGTGACAAGCTTTTCTTTGTTTAGCTTTTAGGTTGTCACCATACCATGCAGAGAAACAGTGCGTTGTTACTTCTTGAGATCACTTGTAAATGAACTAGATATAAATATAGACCTGAAAGGAAAGGCAAAGAAAAAAAAATTAAAAAAGAAAAAGTAAAACAAAAGTAACATCAATTTATCTTCTGTCTCAAAAACAAGTGTACAGTATATTAACAATAAAAGTGTCTTGTGAGTATCCTTGTTTGTCTAACAAGTTCAGTTAGCTACAGGTGGAAAATTGCTGTAATTAAAATGTACACTAAAAATAAACATTACATAAATTGTTTAACATGAGAATGAACTTTAATAATGAAATAATTAGTCCACACAAATTTTAATATTTTAATTTATTGTAAATAATACCACAAAATAGGACATCATTTAAAAGAAAAAGAAAAAAATACAGTTCATGGTCTCAGGGCTTGCATTCTTCCTGTGTTACCTTACACTGATCTAGAGGACAAGACAAGTATTTGTGAGTTTTGGTTTACAAGATATTCCCAAGGTGTTTCCTCTCAGTTCACACTAAGATCATGACTGGGAAGTTCTTCTTGCTGGATTCTTGATATCAGTAATTGCATAAAGCATCATATACAGCTTTAGGAAAATTGAAATTTACCTACACAATTCAATCAGGGTAAGACCGGTGGTCTCCTGTTTACATATAAAGTTAGGTGTCCTGCTTCATAGGTTGGTCAACACAGGAGACTTGGAAAACTTACATGGAGTGCACTTCTCAGAGAAAGATCAATTAAAGCTCCATGTAGGTAAAAGTATAGATACAATTTTCTTGGGTTTTGCTTTTCTCCTCTTTTTTTTTTGTCTTCTTTTGGATATCAGTCGCTGACTTCTTTCCTTTCTGTGTAACTTTCCTCAAGTTGTGAAACACATCTAGCTTCCAGTCTCCTAGGAACAGTAGTCAGTCACCTTGTCGCAGTTTTTCCCAGCACCCTGGGCTAGAAGTGTCACCTGTGTGCAGCACAGCATTGTTTCTGGGGAAAATGCAGAAAGAATGAGCCCTAGGGAACTCGTGGGAGCTTCCCTGTTCATATGGGAGTGCCATGGAAGAAATGCTGATAAAATACTCCTCAGTGCATGTGGTTGGTCCAGAAACCCCTAGAGCTGCCTTTCAGAGCAGTCTTCTCTCTCTGTGGCTCTACTTGTAGAAGAGTATCACAGGAAATTGAATCAGGAGGAAGAGTGGAAAGACCAGCTCGGCAGGAAACACATCACTTTTCCACTACTATGAAGCTTTAGGCAGCATGACACATCCCTACATTGAAGCCTGACTCCAGGAACCCAAGTCTGTCCCTAACTAATAACACAACAAACAGGATAGAAACTGGTTACCAAAACTGCTTTCAACAGAATGAAAAAATATCTCACAGTTACTGCATTTTTTTCCCAACGAATCTTTCTGATAACTTTCAAAGGATCTGCACATTGTCTTTTTTCTGATTATTATATTAATAATTAATTTAGTGTGAAAGGAAACCAAAGAATTATCTTTCCCATCTCCTCTTGTGCCTCCAGGAATGTGGATGAGTAACAGGAGAGATGATAAACACTGTGGCAGTAGGACTTAAATGTGCCAGTAGAGGTTTTTCCTTTTAGATGAGGGGTATCAGAGACAACAAGTCCATGAAATAAACTTTATCCTCACCAAATTGCTATTCATCTGTCAGGGAAGAAACTGTATCTGAGTGCACAATCTGTAGAAGTCAGATGATAATATATATTGGATTGTTCTGGTATAAAATGTGCAAAAATGTCTTAAAGTATTCAAAGGAAGGTGCTGTTATCTGACACTCAAATGATATTGTTACTAAGCCTGGCAGTATTGGATCGTTTGCATTATTGACTTTGATTATGCCTTACTAATGGCTGGTTCCTTTTCCATCTCACTGACAATAGCTTCATTTCCTTACCTATACCTTTCTATTCAGTCATTCAGAAAAAAATCATATTCCAGAGCTGAGAATTGGAAATGTCTCTGCCTATCTTAAGAACTCATAAGTATCATATCCTCAAAAGAGACATTCAGAAAAGCAAGAATTATTTAATCCTTCTTTTGCACTTGCTGAGAGGAGCCATGCGATTCTGTTCTCTGAGAGCACAGGGAGGCTCAGCATCTCTACTGTCTCAGACACAGGAATGAAGTGAAAAGGCTAAGAATCTGTGAAAAAAGCCACAGCTACCTGAGACTACTTTTTAATTACTACTCTTCTCAAGCAAAGATTGGGACTCCTTATTTTTTATGAAAGAGAATTATTGCATTACAGAATCATTGAATGGCTTGTATAGGAAGGGACTTTAAACATCATCTAGTTCCAACCCCCTCTGTCTTGTGAAGGGACACCTTCTGCTGCATCAGATTGTTCAAAGCCTCATTCAGCCTGGCCTTGAACACTTCTGGGGATGGGACATCCACAACTTCTCTGGGCAACGATGCCAGTGCCTCACCACCCTCACAGTACAGAAGAGGAATGAAGTCACCCCTCAGCTGCTCCTCTCAGGACATCCCATTCAGCCCTTTCTCCAGCTTTGTTGACCTTC
>JACBWW010000008.1:521097-570068 GCA_020086605.1 Lanius collurio | reverse complement strand
GTGAAGACAGCAGCCAAATTTGCCACTGTGTGGTTAAATCAACAGCAATTGAATCACAGCGGGATTGGGAATGCATTTGTAATGCAGTGGTGGCAGCGCACAGGTGCAGAAATGGGATGGCACAATCGAACTCTACTTCTCATGTCAAAGTCTGTTCATAGGGAAAAAAACCTTGACCAACAAAAGGTGATATTACTTTATGAGACTTGAAATACAGGTGTATGTAGCATTGCAAGAAAATAGACCCTTTTGAAGCAGCCCAGTACTATATGAGGAGATAATCATTAAGTGAAAGAATAGTTGCTATAGGCCTTTATCAGCAATACAAGGAAACATGTTAGTGAAGGGGACACATAAACAGCAGTTACAAATTCTAAGCAGACCTCACTACATACCGTGTGGGACTGCCAAAATGGATTCAGCTCAGATCTTCTCACTAACACTTACTAAAGAAAAGTGTAAACCAAAATGTGAAGGTAGATCAGTATTTTCACCCACTACTATTTCCAGTAGTGGTGTTTGGACAGTAAGCAATGGCAGAAATGGAATCATACAGTAGAGTCACACCTTCTTTATGGAAATACACCTATTATTTAACTATATGCTTTATTAGGAAATAAAACAAAATAAAACAAAAGAGAAAATAACTTCTTCAGGCAATAGGCTGATCTCTAAAAGTGTATTAGAGTTTGATTCTCCAGATTCCACACTCTTTAGACTTGAAATTTATTTGTTGTAAAATGAACATGTTCCTGGTGAAGTAGATATTGAATTACATTCTTAAAATGGAAGAACACTAACAGGAAAAATTGAAAAACTATGTCTATAATGTGGTTGTTCTAACATTAGTGTCAAACTAATTAGTATCCTAATATTGGTAATGTTGGCTATTCTCAAGCTAGCACATTACCTTAATTTTTTCATGAATGAAAATCCTAATAGCTTTGTTTTGCTTTGGAGGATCAAGGAAGTGCTTCAGCCTAAAGCTTTTTATGAAATCACATTCTTGGGAACTAGCTATTCTTACTGAGGCTTTGCATTGATTCAAAGCTGCAGAATAGCACCTGCAAAATAAGTTGCTATCTGTTGAGGACATACTGCTTGATTTATCTAGGGAGTTGTAGTGACAGAAAAGTATCAATCTGCTCCATTTGGTAAAAGGTCCACTAAAGACTCAGTAAGAGAGTGTGAATATTCTTAAAAGGAATATTCTTTGTTCTTTGGAATAAAATCATCACATTAGGTAGATTTGATCATAAGTTTCAGAAAGCATCATGAAAAAAACACTGCTGAAAGAATCCAGCTGACCAAAATGGCTGCTATTCAACTATCAGAGCTGCCAGGTGAAAATCAGGCCTTATGCCTCAAATTACCAGAAAAGTTGCAATATCGTGACAAAGATCACATTCCATCTGGCTACAGAATTGCCACTCCCTTCCAAGAACATGAGATAAACTTTCATGAGAGACTGTACATAATCCTAAAACCACTGAGATTATAGATAAAGACAGTGTAGATGGAGGAGGTATCCTATATGTCACAAAGCATTTCAGTAGTTCTACTTCTCTGACAGTATCTTAGATGACAGAATAGATTATCTGTCAATAATAATCTCTTAATAATATGTTGTATGGTTAGGTTAAAAGTTAGGTTCTCTCTTGTATACCTAAGAAGAGATAAAATGGTACTAAAATAAATAATAAAATTAAGAAGAGTGAAGCAAGGTAGCAACCCAGTACCAAAGAGGAGAAAAAACTCTGAATCTATGATAACAAATAAGTTTGGCTTGCCATCTGAAAAACATATAAGGATTCCATAAAAAGTCTAAAGTGTACTAAAACATAGAATACATTCTACCACCATCTAGATTAAGAACATTGAAACAAAGTTATAAAAGTGAACATATGGTGGTGTAGCCAGACAGCTTTAGCTACTCTGAGAACCTTAGTCATCTGTTGGTCTCTGTTAAAAGAGCTGGAAGAAAACAAAGCAGTATAGAAAATATAACACTGAAAAGACAATAACATAAACAAAATTAATTAAAATTTCTTAGCAATTGCAGCTACATAAATAAATGCAAATTTTTTAAAAATCACATATTGGAGAATGACCAGACCTTACAAACTCCGAAAAGATACTTATGTCCCTGCGTCTGAAAGTAAGTTTCAAAAGAAAGACCAGAATAGCGATACAAAACATGCAAATAAAATGTCCATCAGTCTATCAGGAATTTGAAGATGGCATCCAGCAGCCAGTTATTCAAACCGTAGAATATGGTGAAGAGCTTCTCTGAGTAGATCCCAACATTGCATCTGGACAAAGACTTCTTCATTTCTGTGTATATGGTGTGAAAAACAGAGCAATTGTCAACCATGTAGAAGCCATATAATAAACTGATGATTCTAACCCCATGCATTTATCCTCCAAAAAGAATTCCACGATATCCATACCTGGATTTCAATTTACAACAAGGGATGCAGGAAGGAGTTTGCTGAAATATTCCCTAGTTCTGCTTTTTATCTCAACTGAAACTCCTAAGTTATTTTACATTTCAGTAAATCATAATAATGTAATGTCTGATTGAAAATATAATATTTTTGGTCTCCAAAATGTATTTGGAGACCAAATTCTTCAACTTTAATCACAAGGTGAATAGAAGAATATGAAAGTTATGAAACAAGTCCCAGCAAATGATTTGGGGCTTTAAGAAGTAGAGAACTTGTTTTGAAAGAGTTGAGTACGCTTTGTTGTGTTGTATGCTGGGGACTTTCCAGGAACTACTTCCCATAACTAACCATTTTTATAAATAACTGATATTATATATAAAAGGAGATGGGAAAGAATTTGTTCAGAAACAACCCAGGGATGATGCAACTGAAGGCAGTCAATTAACAATGTGTGTTCTATCTACTCAGCATTGCTTCCATGTCATTTTGCTGTGCAATAAAGAAGCCTCTTTGCATTGACTCTGGCCATATGTCCACAGGAAGAGTAGACTGTTTCCTTTTTAGTCCTGGAAACAACTGAGCTCCACCATTCCTGTCGGGGAGCACCAAGTGTGGGGCAGCTTTGCAAAGAACTAGCTAGTAGCAGAGGA
The DNA here is from genome assembly GCA_020086605.1 of Lanius collurio. Taxonomy (NCBI): domain Eukaryota; kingdom Metazoa; phylum Chordata; class Aves; order Passeriformes; family Laniidae; genus Lanius; species Lanius collurio. The sequence continues at coordinate 566,971 of JACBWW010000008.1, read as the reverse complement.
CGGGCTGTCAGGAGGAGCTGGAGGAAAGAGTGGAAAAGCTCAGAGAGAGGAAGACAAGAGTCCTACTGTTGTACTTCAACTGTAGAGCAGTTCAGGCATCTGGGTGCATGCAAGACTGAGAAACGACAATCATGGCCCTGAAACTCTTGGTGTAGGGCACAGAGCAGTCACACAGTGTCTCTTTGTGTTAATAGCCTGAAAATGTGATTACCAGTCTCCGCAGAGAGTGGTGGCAGCTCCTTTGTTTCTTTACAAGGACTCTGCTATATCCCCTGGAAGACTGTAGCAAACTGCATACTTATGCAAATATTTTTAGATGGCTGGTATGATTATTATAGACAACCACTTTCCTTTTTGAGTCTGGTAGAAAGACATTTTTTCTGATATTATTTCTATAGACCCTGCTGGAAATGAGAACACTGTCTCAGGTTGTACTTGTCTTACCTAAAGCCTTGTAAAGGTGCATAAGTGCAACAAGATTTAGAAAAAGTAGGTTCTGCCTTTTTTTCATGGTTCTAAAAGGTCTCTTTAGGAAGGCAACTATGCAGGAATCATCTTAAAATTCATGAGCATGTCGAACTCCCTAGCAGTGAAAAATCTATAATCAGTCTCTAAAAGTTACTCTGCAGGAAAGGAGGGACAAATTGAACCACTGTGGACAGAGAATTTCCCAGTTCTTCACCTTGCAGGAACATTCAGGCCATTTGATAACAGAAGGCTTTGTGCACAGTGACATTCAGTGGGAAAATTTTGCTCTAGGCAGCTACACTAAAACTTTTCTATTGAAAAGCAACTTGGACATGTCATGCTGTGAGCAGCAAATGTTTTAAAATTCTAGTTTCTATATCAGCTTATAACATTTTAACCGAATGGCTCTCAGGAACAGCACAGATATGAATATTCTGTGTTATTTTATGGAATGGATTGCTTTTACTGGCCTTTTTTGCAATCATTAGAAATACTAAAAATAACTTCTCTAATTGAGCTTCTCAGAGCTGTGTATGAAGACTCAGACATGCACATGCTCAATGGCTTTTACTGAATATATAGAAATTTATTTATACTAAAATGTTATTATACATCTAAATGTGTATTAGGAATAGACCTAGAATTATTGACACCTATTGTAAGCTTCAAAAAACAGGTAATAGGAGACAACATGCAAATTATTTTAGTGTAATTCTAACTGTTTGGATAGAGAACTAGAAGGAATAACACAATTAAATTGTAAGAGCAGTATATTCATAAGTTTTTGTGCTTTGTTTAATCATAGCTAAGATATAAAGGAGAGAATATAAACAGGTACAGATGAAAGAAGGTAGTCAGGATGTGTTCAAATGCAAATAATAGCAATAAAATATAAAACTTGCAATGAAAACCAAAAACCCTTGTAAGTGTTAAATGAAACTGTTAGTTTAACTACATTGTTAAATTAAAACCTCAGAGTTTTAACAGGTGAAAAATGGTAACAAACTGAGTTATAAAGTTTTCTTTATTGCATTAACTGGGAATCTAAATGTTTGAAATTTTTGAAACAATCCCTTTTTTCCCTTTCACTGCAAACAAGCAGACGCATGATTTAATCATGGATTTCTTAATACTCTAAATTTTTATTATTCTTCAAATCTTAATCCTAAGAATTTTTCAATTACTTAGAGATAGATTGTCATTTAAGGAAACAACAAAATGGTAAACTTTTCAGAACCAATGTAAGCCAGCATCTTTCTGAAATGGCTGCAATAATAAGCACTGTGAGTCAGCACACCACTGTAAAAAATCTTACGGAAGTTTAAGCACTATTTGAAATAGGAAGTGTTGAAAATTCAGAGACAGACAAATTAAAAGCGAAGGTAGATAGTGGCCAGACGTGGTGTTAGTTCATTTTCTTGAGAGGATGGATTGTTATTTAGATTATAAAGATACTATGTTGTTCTACCATAACAGATGGTTTAAGAAGAATGAATGAGAATGAGTAAGACAATTTCTAATTTTATGCGATTCTACTTCTCATTACTTGTTGGACAAGCATGAATGAAAAACTAAATACAGATATTTGTACACATGTGTCTGATGACTTCATGGTGAATTGAAAAAAAGCATTTGCACAGTAATCCTAGCTTAGGAAGAATAAAACAGTGTGAACTATCAGCTCAGTCTTCATACGTGTCCAGCAGTTTCTTAAGTGTGTAAAAATTCCTAAATCTCCCTTTTGAAAGCAGCCTATTTGCCTGGGTCAAAGTTGATGTGTCCTGCATATGTCAAATTTTCACACAGAAGTGAATGTATCTAAATCTTGCTCTACACCAGCAAAGTCACTAAGATAACTACACTTCTTGAAACCAGTGAAGTTCAAGGTCACCATTATCACAGAAATATTCTTTGCAGTTTTTCATCAGTTTTGAGAAGGTTTTTAATGGATTTTACTGAATTTGCTCTTTGAAATCTCTTTGTATCACCTTCTGCCAGCCTCTTTTACTTCACTGAAGAGTATTTCAGCCTTAGTTGCTGCAGTGTAGGCATACACAGCATATACTTTTTCTGTATAATACCGTGTAACTTCTTGTTTTTTATTAAATTCTGCAGTTCATTTCAGTTCTTCTTCCCAAATATGCATTATTTGTCATGTTGGTAAGGAAGGTTTTCATTTTCTATAAGTCTTCTCTTTGAGATATCAGCATGGGCTTAGTAATATAAAAAATGACTAGTGAAGTTAAATGTTATCACTGAGCATACATTGCAAGATGAACCTAAAAGACAAAGTTTCAGACACGCAATGTTCCATCTGCAACAGTCAGATCCTTTTCTCAGTTAAAACTGTTGAAATTTTACCACTGAGAGAGCTGGAAAAAAAAATGCTCAAGAAGTCATTTGGTTTGTTAGAAAATTTTTTCTACATGCAGAGGTTTTAAATTATTGCCCCTTCTTAAATTTAACTGTCTTATTGGGGGGGGAGGGGGTATTTGTTTATGTATTACCTTTTTAGTTGTGCTAAAACCTGATTCAATCCTGTTTAGTTTATTGTGAGGATTGAATATTTTTCCCTGTTGTTAAAATAGTTGTGGAATTGAAATCAGAGGGGGAATGTAAATTTATGTAACTATTCTAATATAGGCATTTTAGGTGTATTTTGGTTCCTGGAATTTTCAATAGAGTTGTAATAAGGTCTTTGGTCTCTTGTTGCCATGGTTTGCACAGAGCTGGTCCTCTTGATTGCTTCTGGATCAAACTAAAGTCCTTTGGAATTAACATCTTTCATTAAACTCTTCCTGGAAATTTTCACATGGCTTTTCCCCAGATAAGGCAGACAAAATTGAGTAAATCTAAACTTTCTTATTTTTCCTTTCATAATAAATTTCCCTTTTTGAAAATGAAAACACAATTAAAAAAATTTAACAACTCTGTGGAGAGGCAGAATGAGTTTCTAGGGTTGGAATATTTCCTGGTTCTAAAATTATTTTTTTCTATTTTTCTTCACAAAAAGTCACCCAGCGTGGTATTGATTTAAATTATAATTTAAATGTTTGCTTATTTGTTTGAAATACATTTGGAAATCCATTATTCAAGCAAACCCATCTGAAGCTGCTGCTTTTTGATTTCTTTTTTGATGGCCACATAGTAAAATGAGTTCTGTCCCTTTATAACAGATGATTTAAAAATATAAATCAGTTTTCTAGTCTATTTCATAAGCAGTGGTTAGTGTGATTTTTCAGAGACACAAAATGTGGGATTTTGTGGTTCATTTAAGAAACTGTCAGACTATCAAGAGAGCTGCACTGCATACAGCAACCTTTGTCACAGCCACCAAGGGCAGATCTTTCCTTTCTTTTGCCAAAAATGAGTGGAAATCTGAATAATACATTCATTATATTAGTTGAGAAATTGACTTTCGGTTCTCCTCAGAGTTGCAGCATTTCCAAATATAACAGTCAGAAATAAGGACAAACTAAATCCTCGAGAAATATTCTAATGCAAAAATTATGTGAGTAGAAGTGAAAATTTCCAAATACTCCAGTTACTTCTTCTATTAGTATAAAAAACCTGAGGAACAAATTGTACAAAATGAAGAGTGAATATTTCTACTGGATTCCGGTGCATCCACTGGGTTAGCACTTTCTCAACCAGCTCTGGGTTATTAACTGCAAATTACAAGCCCACTTGTGGCAATGATATTTTTCTATCTTCTCTAAAGGGGTTATTATTGCTTCCATGTCAATAGTAATTGTTGCACAAAATATCACTGAGCAGGGTCTGGTGAAACAAATGAGGGAGGAATTGTGTGCATCCACAAAAGCAGACAAATACTAAGGAGAGCACCAGGGATGGATTATGCTCAGGCAACACAGTTTCACGAGAAAGGTCTCATCTCTTCCTCCTGATAGGCTCCCTTGCCATCTATAGACAAGCTACTTTAAAGATTTGGGTAGAAAGGTACCGCTACTTACAAAGTTGCAGGAGATGCTGCAGCTTATAAGAGGAATAACAGCATTTTCTGAACAAGTGACTGAGATGTCAGCAAAAAAGAACAAGGCAAATATTGTGTGAAATGAGCTTAATATATACAAAGTTTGAAATACGGTAAAGGATTTTTAAGAGCAAATTATCAAGGAGAAAAGTCAGAAATAAGGGGGAAGATGCTTTCTTAGCCATGTTTTCATCATTCCAACTCTAAATAAGCAATTCTACTCATAATCCTTTTATAAGGAAAATGTAAATATACCTCTGCTGAAGTAATCTATAGAAAAGCTTTAAAGGTACACTTGTTACAAAGTTTGACATTCAAATAGCTGTATTTCCTCCACTCATGTATTTTAAGCCTGTGTGGATAACAGAAAGATGTAATAGAGCTAAAAGATGAACAAATTATCTGAAGGTAGTTATTCTGGAGGATATGTAATATCATCTTCTCTCACAACTGTAAATAGATGTGGGGTATTGGCTCTATTTTACCATGGTGTCAGGAAAGTTTTCTACACGCACTATCTTGTCAGATATGGATGAGCCTGTGAAAGCTGACAACACAATGATGTACTTCTTATGCTTTGAATTTTTCTTTTATGTTCAAGGTTAGGGATGTCACCAGCTTATAAAGGTCCTGGAAATATGGTCATAGCTGCAATGAGGGCAGAACTGAAAAAAAAAAAATAATAAAGAAAAGTGGATCTAGAGAACAGGTTGAAGTCCGACAGTTTCATCCAGCTTTGCTGGACAAACTTGGAGGGTGTTTTATATATTTGCTTTCCTTATTGTTTTTCATGAATTCAAGAGGCTAGGCAAGGTCATTATGCTAGAGGAAAACCTCTGGCTGTTTTCCTACAGGATAACTTTAAATCACAGGTCAGAGTGATATTTCTTCAGGTTAATGGGTTTGCTGGTTTGTTTTATTGTTCTGTTTTTCTCTTACTCATTGATACTCTGTGTTTAACTCTGGTCTCATAAGCACACTGACATTTTTCAAACGAGAATGAACAAGAAAAATAGAATTCTACACTTTATAGTAGTTTCAAGATAACTGCAAAGTTAATACTATAGACTTTTTACTGTATCATTGTCCTTGACAGTCTCATTCAATAAGGAAGTTGCTATTGTCTGAATGTCTGTTTTCTTTGGAATTATCCCCTTACTCCATACTAAGACCTGCCCAGGTAAGGACAAGACTGCTAATACAACAGCTTTATGTAGCCCACCCCTTCTACTTCAGATTGACAGCAGAATTCAGGTTGTTCTAAGCAACCTGATCTAGCTGAGGATATGCCTGCCCGTGATGAGAGGTTGGAGTAGGTGACCTTTAAATTCTCTTTCAACCCAGGCCATTCTGTCATTCTCTTGTTTGCATTTGGGCACTGACCAGAATCACCTCTTCTCAAAGCTGGCTTACTTCACCTGGAATGAGTAACATGCTGCTTTCTTGACAGAGGACAAGCATTGCAACAGCAGTGCACTGACCTTCAGCTCCAGTAAAGCCAAAAAGCAAGGCTTTCTTGGTAGGAAACAGGCTAAGTCTGGATACTCCCTTTCAGAGTATAGTTTAAACTCAAATAGTGGGTAACATAGAACTTCATTGAATGAAAGGGAAGAATGGGAAAAGGAGTATTTTGTGTGTCCCTGTGGACATACAGGATTTAGCAGATCTTTTCTTAACAAGCCATATATAGATAAAGTCTTTAATCTTTTCTGCAGTCCTGAAAGGTGTCTTTCACCTTTCTTCAGGTCCCTACCTGCTCTCCTGCAGGTGGCCTAGTATCAGCTCACCCATTGACTTTTAGATTATTTTTTGTATTTACACTAACATAACACAGTAGCATGCCAGAGAAGCTATTAGCTTTCAGTAAGAAGGCTATTTGCTTCAATATTTGAGACGATAGTCTTCTAATACAACTAAGCCTATTTACTCTTAGGCACTCAGCTTCAGTTCCATTATTTCAGTTTACTATGACACTCTATAATTTATCCTTCCCAAGATTTACATGCATCTGCACAACCATTAGTTGTATTTGTTGTGCTATTAGCTTTAAACTTTTATAAATACCACAGAGATAGCAAATAAAGTGTTGAGGAAAGTGGATGATGTGTGAAAAGAGTATTAATATCTGTCTGAAAAGATGCACTTAATTACTTTAGGGAATATATCAGTTCCCACTAGGTAACTATTAAGGTTATCTTTGGTTTTGAGGCTTATTCCTGAACTCTATTGATTCTTTATAATGTCTATAGTTCTTTAAGCATAAAAATTGATGTTACCTTGAGAGTTGTTACTCATGTGTCTCTCTCTGATTCTTCCATCTAAATTTTGTGTAAATTAAGGACACCAGAACACCTAGTTATCACCCTCTGAGACTGAAACTATCCTTTGTGTTTTGATTCTCAGAATACAAGAAATAATATCTGGGTTGTCTTGCACGAAAGTGCAAAATAACATGAAAGGTGGTATCTCCTAGTTCTATGTAATTTTTGCAATTCTGTTTTGAATATTTTCAGGAGATGAGAGACAGGCAGTAGCACAAAGATGAAAGCAGATGACAGTCCTAAATGCAGTAAGCTTCCGATATGTGTCAGAACAGTGGCTATCTAATTCAAATCTTAAAAAAAGTAAGACCATGCAACCTCCTACCCTTTTTTTTTGTGTCACTAGAACAAAAGAGGATGAAAAGGGAAAAAAATATAATAGAGTTCAAGAAATCTTCAGTATGAATAATAATGTACTTGAGACTGATTAGAAAATCCATGTAGCTATTAGCTTGTTTTTTTGCACAGACTAGAAATTTAATTAGAGCCTGGATCCAGCATTCCTGCTGTAAAAAAAAACAATTATTATACTGCTAACCCCAGATAAAAGTTTAACCTCTTTTTTTTAATTTTGCTATTTACACCTGACTTGCTCTTTTGAGATTTGATTGGCTTCATACTGAAATTCCAATGAAGCAAGAAAAGCAGAGGAAAGTTAAGCACAAGTGATGTAGTATAAACACATTTTTTAATACTTAACAAAAGAATGGTCTTTCAAACTGTCCATGTAGGTACACAATAATCTTTCATACAAAAGTACTCTTCTTGAGTGTTTCAAATGGCAATTCTTGTTCACACTTAGTTGTGTAATGCTTTTGGATTTCTGCAAAGCTTTTGATACTCTCTCTTCCAGGACCAGGGAATTTTCTCTTTTGAGGGGATTTTCTCTTTTGAAAGCTGCCTTGTGGCCATGGTTGTGGCTCAGGTAGTGTAATGCCTTGATTTCTATCAAAAAGAGTTGAGGCTGAACCTGCACTTGTGCCTGCAAGCTTCATGGATGACTTGAGGGAATCTGAGAAGCAGCTGGGCTACAGGCAGCCAGGTCCCTTGGGCATGTGAACCAGTGTATTAAAGAGATGAAGATATAACCTGCAAAAAAAGGTATTGCCTATAATGGAGTTCATATGCAAATACAAACATGTATGGAAAAATATAATCTATTTAAAAGAATTATTATAATTATTATTATTATATAATAAAAGGATGAACAATAGTAATAATAATGATGATAATAATAATAAAAATAATAATAATGCTTGTTTCTATTCCTCTAAGAAACACCTAAACATAGTGGCAAGTTTTTGTTAATGTTACTCATTTTACATTGTTTGATGAAAATTTCACAGCTGAAGAGCAGTCATTTTGATACACATTTGATAGTTGTGCCAAATATATATTACTAATTTTTCTGTTCAATACTCTTCTTTCGCTACATGCTGAATGTAATATAATCTAGTTTAACAGCAAGTCCAGCTATTAAATCCACATGGGTTTTCACAAGTAGTAAAAATTATTCAAGGGTTGCAGAAAGCTGTACTCATTCATTCATTTGTTCATCCATTCAGATTCACTCTGCATTTGGTGTTACCTCTGAGGTGTTTTCCTGTGTGAGACTTGTTAAGCATTGTAGTAACCCAGCTTTAAAAGGTATCACTATAAGATTTCTTGCTTTCTTGCTATGAGGAAACTGTACAAAAGAGTTTTTCAGCCCTACTTATTACATTTGAGAGCTGAAAAATTTGGACTAATTGGGTAAACAAGGATGACTGTGGGGCTTTCCAGACTTGAACACTCAGAAACTCTAGCAGATAAAATTTCATCAGTCTTATTTACTCGTGTACTTAGGTTGTATTAGGGTCATATACACACAAGCATACTCTGCTGCCATGCAAATAAAAATCTCAATTCCTAAAATTGACTAATCTCAATTCACTAAAATTCTCAAGCAAGACAGAATTACCACAGTTGAGACTTTTAAAATACACCAATCTATAAACTGTGAGAGCTGACAGTGCTGCAACTATTTTACAATAGGAAAACATGATTGAGTGCTTGAAAATACTACAGCATTACACCTGAAAAACGCTGTACAGACATCCTTTCACAAAGCCTTTTGTATAAGTTCCTTCCAGAGAGAGGGGTAAAGAGATGCTCTGCATGCTGTTTTAGAATAAAGGGGAGCATTGCTGGTCATAGGAGTTCCAGACTCTGTTCTTCATTGCGTTTCCAAAGTATGGAGTGCAATTGAAGCAGTACCCCAGTCTCTGCTACCATATTACAATTACAAGTTACATCTTAAGCAATTTCATAGGTGTCTATGCTCCTACTCACAGACCTTGTTAATGATAGTATTGCCAACCTAAAAGTCTAGCTGCTGTAAGAACTTCTTGTTAGCTGCCCACCACGCTCACTATTCCCTTTCACATGTGTGAAACAGCTGACTTTTCATAGGAAAATGAAGGCCTGTGTATATAAATTGTGCAAGCCAGTTTTTACAGGACCTACATTATTTTTGGCATTATCTACAAAGTACTCTTTGGGAGAGACATTAGCAAGTAAAAGCCCAACAGGAAATGTCAAAGTGTTGTTCATACGTGATATAGGCGGCAGCATTCTGGCACCTTGACATAAGGAAGGTTCTTCTCTCCTTAATCCGGTGCTGGCCTGGGAAAACCCAGTGAAGTGGACAAGGGTTTGCTTTCTGAGCTGGTTCCTGCTCTTGTCATATTGCCAGGAGCAGCCAGCCGTAATATATGATTGTAATTAGAATGCTTAATGAGGAAGCACTGGGGCTGAGCACACAGGAACAACTAAAATGGACAGCCATCACAACTATCCAGGTTTTCTGGTGGAACAGTAGATCATTTAATTATTTCATAGGAAAACTTCGTAGCATAAGTCACACAGGGCTGAGTTACAGAATACAGAGGTGTAACCACAAGTTTCCTAAAAAAAGAATGTCCCTGCAATGATTCAGAAAGAGTTTTAGAGTAATGTTTGGGAAAAATAATAGCAATATATCTTTGGCAAAATGTAAATAAATAGTCAAAAGGAGAGACTCCATACTGTCTCTCTTCCACTCTTGTTCCCTTTAGTTTCCTGAATGAGCTGACAGCAGATAGAAATAGACTGCTGGAGACAAATATTCTATCCAGATCATTCCTGTGCAAATGTCTTGGAACTGCTGCATTACCTTCACTACCCAGGGCGAACAGCAGCAAACACCAGAAATTAGTATTTCAATCAATACCCTCTGCTCAGGGGCACAAACGACAGGCAGTGGCATGGCAGTCAGCAAATATGGCAAATGTGCTGATCCCCTGTTTTGTCCCAGACCGAGTCCTGCCAGCCCTGAGCTCTGGCAAACTCACATTTCTTTAAGCAATGTGCTGCACTTGAATTAAGTATGCAGAGAAGATTTTTCGTTTGCATAAACCACCAGGTTTTAATTTTTTGTTTTGACCTGCACAATCACTATGTTTACTTCCTGTTTGAATCATGTGGAGAGAAAATTATCATCTCAGATACTGGTCTGGTAATTTGGTTGTTGCTGACTTTCTTACGCTGATCACTTCAGTGATACCAGAAGATGCCCTTTGTGACTGGTGATAACTTGTTTTATGTTTGCTGGCAGCAAGTCAAAGTTCAGTTTTCATATTAAGTTATTTTATGGAAGGGTATCCAAGGTTTGACTCCTGCATATAGCTTGAGACATACTGTTTTTCCCACACAGCTGATTGAAATACATGATAAAGGTTATCAAGTTATGACTCGCCACAATCACCAGTTTAATGAATGGTTTAGGATAAATTTGCAGATGCATTAAGAGCTTTTTTTCCTGATCTCACCAAGTATGTTACAAAATTTTCATGTCATAGGCCTAAATGACTCATTGTTAGGGAAACTAGTTTAGGAGAAAGTTCATTGTTAGGAATCTGAGTTTAAGAGAAAGTTCATAATTCTTTTTGTGATTCCTTCAGATGCATTTCAATTGGACATGCCATTTAAGAAAATGAGCCACAGTTTTCCAGGGAAGGGGCGGGGTTGGTTCTCAGCAAAGGGTAATTATTTCTCAAACAATTCAGAGTTAATCAATGGCCCAGTGCCTGTCTTTTGTACCCTGTCAAGCCAACAGGCCTCTCAGTCCTCTGTGCCTGAAAAAATGCTTGTGAATAGCCTTTTAAGTTTCCTTTATGCTGTCATTCCTAGGAAAAGACAGTAGTCACTTATCCTTTTGAGACTGGGCTGATTTGAGGCCCGATGGAGAAAGCGATGACCTGCTTGCCCTGGCAGTTTCAGTGGCGAGCCAGTATTCAAGGATGAGAGCACTTGAAGGAGAATCTTTCTTGGCTCTTGCTGAGAGCAGTGCTGCATGTTGGAAATAGAGTCTGTATTTACCCACCTCATGGTGGTTACCTTTGGTTTAACAACTTTTATTTCCAATTGCAACTCTAAAGCTTTTGCCATCATTATAGAAGATCAGAAAAATATTTGGATAAATTTGTTCCGACAGCAGAGAGCGATAAGTGAAGGTTTTAAAGTGCACTTTCATACTTTGTTATTCTGAGCACCAGTTCTTTATTCCAGTTATAGCTTTCCCATTTGCTGCTACTTCATAACATACTGGTCATCTCATCCTTTCAACAATTTTATATATGGAAAGAAAAGTATTATTCATGAAAAAGAGTCTTGTGAATGCTAGACTTGATAATGGCTGTATTAAAGTGAAATAACAGAACATAAAAATGCGTAGTATGTGTAAAGAGGAGAAATTACTGGAAAAAAAACCCTACACATTGCTTGTAAGTGACCCCTGAAAACCATAGAAATGTAGTCAATATTGATTATAACAACTATGTATATTATGCTTACTGCCGGCTAACCTCCAGGTATCCTTGAAACAGAAGGAATAGGAAGCAGGATTTAGCAAACTGAATATTATCTAACTAATTTACAGCAGATAAAAAAATTGAAACATACATAAAACAGGTAGCTAAATTTTTCAAATGTAAGTATGATTATGACTGTTAAAGACATTAATCAAATGTCCTGGACATTTTTAAATTTTCATATTTATAAAATAATATGTCATTAGACTCTTATTGCTAATAATGCTGTCTGTAATGAATGCCACCTGAATTAGGAAGGTGGAGAGGTGGGATATTATAATGAATTACAAGAAGCTTGCTTTGGAAAAAACCTGACCATTTTCTCTATTTATGTTAGAGCTCTGCAGGTAGTAATATAATGTTCTCTGCCCATTTATATTTATAAGCAGAATGTGACATACTTTCTGAAGCTGATTTTTTAAAATAAATAGATAATACAATGTGAAATAAAAAAAGTAATCCTAAGAAATTAAGATTCCTGTTTTTGATCCATCAATTGAAGAGAAAAATAGGAAAAAAAAGAATGGAAACAGCACATATTTTTGAAGAAGAGGCTCTTCTAGAAATTACAGTCTGAATAGAACAAATATTTGTGCAATAATAAGGTGTAGAAAAAGGAAACTGTCTGTGTTGTTCACAGACCTGGAAGAATCCCTGCCTGAAAAGAGAATCATCCCTCTTACATTCCCTGGACCTGGTTATCCTATATACTCAGTGACTGAATCTCTATAAAGAAGTTACTTTCCTTATTTTATCACTCTGTGTTACTTATCTAAATAATTAAGTTAGTGCGAGTGAAGTAACTCTCTGGCTAAGTCTGTTGCCTTTTATCTGATCCTTGCTCCAGATGATTTCTCCTATCCTAATTTTATTTCTTGGGTCTGTATAGTCAATTATGCATCAGTGAGAAGGATCTTGCAAACAAATTCATTTTAATTTTTTGAAATACCCAAAATTGCATGAAAAACAGGAGGACACAGAGACTGGTAACTTATTCCACTTCATTAACAAGAAATTTTCATCTCCATAACTTCTAGCTAAGATGTCCTCTCACAATAACTTTCTACTAGGTTTTCTTAAGAGGCATAGCCACGAGGCAAGAATTTTGTCAAAAATCACATAAACATACAGACTGAGTAATAATTAAAAAAAATTTTTTTGTGAAATTGCCAAAAACTCTGACAATATTAATCCTTTTTTTCTAATAAAAAATAAAAACCAACACCAAAAAAACAGTGTAAATCTGTTATGCTCCCTTGAATTGGTGAATCTGAACACCTACAGTATTATATCTTTTTAACAACATTTTTTAGAGAAAAAGCCCTTCCAGTGTTTCACCAAAGTTTTATTTAAGAATGTTTAAATCCACGGTGACTGAAGAGAAATTTGAGAATTGACACTTTATCTTTTAAAACAAGGATTTTTTAGAAGTAGATATCTTGAATGATAGTTGACACGTTCAGATTCTTTAGCAGAGTAATAAGATAAGACACATTCAGAAATAAAATATTGACTTTTCCTACAAGATTTTTATCATTGCATTTTTCTTAAGAAAAACAAAGTCATTATACTTCTTTATGCAGTCGCACACCATATGAGAAACAAACTGGGATAATTTTTGGGAACATTATTAATGTAGAAAGGAGAAAGAGGATAAAAATTCCGTATAAGGAATTAGGAAGTCCTTGAATGATCTTCTTAGAAGACTAAGGAAGAAGTCTTACCTGTATTTAAGTATAACTGTGTTAAGATTTCTATGCTAATCAGTTGGTACATTCATGCTATGAAGTAGAGCAGATAGATATGAAGCTCTCTTAAACAGACACAATTAAACTAGCTTAGAATTCTGGAGCAAGTGTCATAGGTTACACTGGGCAGTGCCTGCCAGGAAGTTCTTAGTGTTTCTGCTTGGCAAAGCCTCAGGAGCTCTATATCATGCTCTGTGGGGTGATGACAGCATGTCCAGTAATGTGTTAGAAACCGGACATATCTACAAATACATAAAGAGACTGTACATGTGTGCACTCATACAAGCATATGCGTGTGAAGCAGGCCCCACAGAAGGAAACTTTTTTCTGAAGTACAGGTATTCGTTCTGTGTAGGATTTCTCCTTCATGTTATCATTTTGCTTACTACTTCAGCACAGTGAGAAGACTTAGCTCAGAAATGCAGTCAGATTTGCAGAACCGCAGAAGCATTTTCAGATGTTTGGACACTTCTCTGAACTGGATTGCAGAAGCTGCAAATCTCACTGGGAGTTGAGTATCTGATTCCTCCTCACACCACTGTCTCCCTAGACCTAGGGATATTGCAGCAAAATGTTTGTTAAAATCAGCTACCTGATACTCAGCAATGCTTCTATTAACATTAAAGACAGCTTGAATGCGTTTGCATCTAAACACGTATAGGGGATGCAATTTCTAGTTCATGACCACTATAAGCATTCATTGCCTAAAGAATATATAAATGTTTCATACATGAGAGTACACAATTACAGTGATATGAACAGTTTTAATTATGACACTAATATAACATAAAAGTTAAAAAATATTTCCAATTAAAAACATAGTCAAATACGTATCTTTGAGCAATAAGGAAACAGTAAGAACAAATTGATCAGCAACTATAAAGCTTTTTTATTCTAAGCTATAAAGGGCAATATTTCGACAAAGGTCATAAGACAGGACAGCATGAAAAATTACTTAGTGTAAAACTGTGATAACTGCATATTATTTTCAATTAATCTTTTTTATTATTTTCCCATTTCCATGGGGAATATAAGCTGAAATGTACATTTATGATATCTGAAAATAATTATTTGTTCTTCCTTTTATGCTTTTTCTGAGGCAAACTATGAAAATCCTGCTTAACCACATTCTCTGATATCTGACTTCTGAACAAGATATTACTTAGTTACTTAGTCTTTTAGATACTATCACAGCTTCTGATTTACATTCTTATTAACATTATTTTCAAATGGAAAAATATATTTTACTTTGCAGTTTTAGTATAAACTAGTGAATGTTGTTGAGAATTGTGAAAAAAAACCTCCTACACTTCTTTCCTGCAGTCACCAGATATTATCTTCCATGGCACTAATTCTTTCCCCTGATTTTTTTTTTTTTTCACCAAATTAAAGTTTAGTTAAATAAAATCTAATAGTTTATAGAAAAATCTGATAATATCAGAAATTGTTCCTTTGAGACCTACTGAACACATACAGTCCAACTCCTGTTCCTACACAGGACCACCCCTGAGACTCACACCATGTGCCTGAGAGCATTGTTCAAATACTTCTTGAGCTCTGTATGGATGTGTAAGTGAGGGCAACTATATAGTCCTTAGGTCAAAGATGCTCCTCATATGGGGCATGTATCTTTGAGTCTTGATCCTATCTTCTGGTCTGACTGATTTGAACAGGACAAACCTTTAAAAGTCTATGGAACTTTACAGACTGATGTATGGAGAATTTATTTACTGAGTTTGTGAACTAATTTTTAAAGTTTGTTTGGTACTTATTGTAGGGGAGTTATTAAATAAATGTAAATTACTGTTATTAGAAACCTTGAAAGATTAACATCTCCCCCCAGAAAAATTAGAAATGGCTTAGTCTACCTGAAGGTTAAATAGATAATGTTTAATAATAGGCCTTACAATATTCCTAACTCAAATATTCAGAACCTGAAATTAGATTGTTAGAAAAAAATGACTTATTCAGATGAGCTGGGAGACCATTATAAATTCTAGGGTTGTGTCTTTTTAAGAAAAGACTGATGCTGACTGATGCCCAAATAGACACAAGGACAGTTCAAAGTTTTCTTTCCCATACATTTGGCTCATTAACTGAAAAGAGCTTTATGAAAAACACACAGAAACACTTTTCACATATCATTGTGCTATGAATATAAATTGCAATTTCAAATCATCCTGGCAGCCTGCTGAGTTGGGTTTTTTGAGATATATGCAAGACTGTGTAATGTTAATCCATCTGAGTACAGGGAAAAATGTCAAGAAAGATGATGCAGAAAGGTGCAAATTGCACCTTCCTGTGTTAGCAACAACTTACCCCCTAAGAAGAGCTTATTTTCTGCAATTTTTCTAGGAACTTTGACAGGAATGGAGGGACCCAGTTACAGTCACCAGAGGACATCTGCTAGTTAGTTTTGCAGCAGACAGAGGCAGAACTTCTGCATGCTTCAGGGTGCCTTCAACTGCCCCTTTATTCTTACCCATTTCATGAGTAGAATTACTGCTGTTGAATATGCTTGCATACTCTCTGGTTTCCTGGAGTGGATGACGAGCACAGAGTGAGGAACTCCACACCGCTTTCTGCTAACACGTGCTGGAGTGGTCTACAGAAAAATCTATTACATGCTCATCACATGAGAAAGCCCAAACTAGAGTTTAGTACCACAAAACTTACCAGACAAACTGAGTAGTCCAAATATTTTCCAACAAATCTAACTTTAAAAATTTCACTCTGAAGAATGAAGTGGAAACATCTAATGATGCTTTGTGGCTGTAAACTCTGTTTTCTCCAGAGAAATCCTTAAGAAATTCTTTCCTTCCTCTTTTTTTTTACTAAGGAACTCAGGTCAGACAGTTTTGTACATGTTTCATACCAGAATTGTCAAATGGCAGTGTTAACCAGATATCTGGTCCTTGATCTCCTTGATCTTTGGCAGAACAGTAGCTGCAGTCACTGAGAACCTACTGGGATTTTCAGAGAAGATTGATTTGCACTCTGGTATGAACGGTTGCAAAACAAAAAAAGGAACAAGTATGTCTTCAAAGTTTATTTCCCTCTAGCTCATTAATTACAAAGGTGAAGAACACAAGTGAGCAGTTTTCACAGGTTTTTGTGTTCTATTTGGGATTTTCAGGAAAGTATAAAACACAGCCAATATCTCCCCATGGTAGGAAGGTACGATCCCTGACTTTGAGGAAAATCTCATCTTCTGTCTCTAAATAGCTTACCATTCTGCAGGGGTTTCAGACCATGCACAGGTACAACCATCCTCTTCAGCTCTCCTCACACAGGGATGAGTTGGCATTCAAGTACAGCAACAGGACTTGAAACTAGTTTATCTTCTCTTTACAAATAACCTGCCATTAAGCAAAGGATTGTTACCACTCTAGCAAACAAACACTTTGATATGGATCAATAGCCATTTTTTGGAAAAGGATATTTTATAAACATCTTCTGTGTGAAATATTTCTTCTAATTTCCTTATAAACATTATTGGGGTTTGGTCTGGGGAGTTTTGTCTTTGGGTTTGGGTGGGGTTTTTTTCTAAAATGTTAGTTGCTTTGATCTTTTAACAAATTTTGGAATCTTTAAATACTGAAGTTTCTGTGTTCCCGTTTGAAGCTTTATATGCAAACTAACCATAACAGTGTTAATTTCTACCTGCTCTCCAGTCACTGAACCTATGAAATTAACTATTCTCTAATCAAGAACTACTTGCAGTTTAGATCCTTTAAAGTAAAACTATATTTTAAGGTTACAAGGGTCACACTCACTAATAGAGGCCTGCAGCCTTTAGATTTATGGTGGAAAGGAAAATCCTTTCTAAGTTTTCAGTTTAAAAAGTAAAATGGCTTAGTAGAGCCTCCAAGAATTTCAGTAAGCTTATCACAGCCTCAAAAATCTAGTTAATGTAATAAAGTTTGGCAGGAGCTACTAAGATATTCAGTTTCATAGAGGGAGGGACAGAAAAGGAAGGAAAAAACTCAAAACAAAGGCCATGTGTTCTTACTAAATAAAGCAGAAAAAAACCCGCTGGCTTCATTGTGTATTTACTTAGCCATAAATGTCTTCAGGTAATGGTATACCAAAATATTTCATAGCAGAATAACACACAATGATGCAGTGAACCCCCCTATCTTCTCCCAAACCTAAAACTGCTGGGCAGAAACTTATTGCTAATTGTGGTTCTTTAGTCTTTGCTATCATCAAATTCCCAACAAGCTGCTCCCTCACTCACCATCCTCCTGCTCTTTTCCCTCTGCCTATTTTCATTTTCAGCTTCCCCAACTCCCTAAGCTGCTGACTGTGTGCTTATCGTCAGTCTCCATAGCAGTTTGCATCTACTATTTCTTCTTCCTCATTCTTTACCCTGCTCTGGTGGGAGTCCTTCCCACAACATGCAGTCTTTCAGGAGCAACATCCTCCTCCGCAGGCTCTCCATGGGGAATGCCTGTTCCAGTTCCTGAAGTAACTTCATCCCCTCCTTCCTTCCTGACCTCAGTGTTTTCACTGTGGTTTCTCTCACTTTTTGTTCCGTCCTCCTCTCTCTCTGTGGTATTTTCTGTCTTAAGTATATTTTCCAGAGGTGCCACAACCATGGCTACTGGGCTCAGCTTTGGCCAGTGGTGGCTCTGGAGCTGCCTGAACCTGCCCAACACAGATGGGTCTGGGGTTGGTCGTATGCAAGGAGAAAAGAGACCTCCAAGTTCAACCTCCGAGCAACATGTGTTCTTTGGGGAGATCCATAGCACTCCAAGACCCATGCTTAGGAGGACTGAAGACATTTCGCTCTAGGAACTGATGTGTAACTCTTGTTTCTCCTGCCTGAGGATCTCCACAGGGCCAGTCAGCTGGTCTGGACATGGAATCTTTTCCATGGGGCCAGCTTGAATGTTCTCCCCGATCTCAGCTCAGCTGAGTGACCTTGGTTAGTAAGGTGGCCTTCCCTCCTCTATAAAGCTCTCTTTCAGGGCACCATGCTGCTTGACTGTTAAAGCGGTTTTAGGAGGATTGCTGGTTTACACAGCCTCAACACTCTTCCAAGCAACATTTTTCCAAAAGACTAGTAGCCCTAGCCCCATATTCCTGGGAATGGGGGCAGGCAAGACCTGGACAGGACATCTGACTGTGGGCAGGATCATGCCCAGGGTAGCTAATCAAGTGGGACTCCAGTGCCACAGCCTCAGAGAAAGCAGCTGCAGGAGACAGGATCGGCCTTTACAAAGCCATGGTCATCTTGGTCAGAAAGAGACAAAAATAATTACAAGAATAACTTATAAAGAAACAGAAAAACAGGTAAATCTGAAGTAACAAGAAGTAGTATTTGTTTATTTTTCTGTCTACATGTAAATGAGTTGAACATAAATTTAGCAAAATAGCTGTCTTAATATCTTGAGGAAAGATTCCTTCTCTTGATAAAGCCTGACTGCAGATTTTAAAGAAATTCTGTTTCAGAACATGTTTGTGTGATCTCCTCAAAAAACCATTTTCTTTTCCTATCACAAAGTTGCCAGAGACATATTTTCTCTTTGAATATGATTAAGAACTCTTTTCCTAAAATGAATCCCCTTAAAATTAAAATTCCTAGTCCTTATGACTCTGCAATATGAGGAAGATGGGGATTCCCACTGAGCATGAATTGCAGGTGAATGTGGATAACCTCAGTGGTCAGCCTTGATTTCACTGCTGTACAAATAAGTAGAGAGGATCAGTGATGGCACTTTGAACCCTCCAGGTTCTCTGAGCCTGTAGAGACAATAGGAAGAAAGAGAAGTTTTGAGTATGTTTGAGGTGTTTGACCGTGATATAGCGTGAGCGATAAGGCATGAACTCTGCCCATCAGATTGTGATCCCTTCCCCGAGCAGCTTCCAGAGTAAGATAGTAAAACACACTTCTGATAAATCTAGATACAAAAGTTCAGCAGTGTAGTATTTAAAGTTCAAAAGGGTAGTATTTAATTAGTAGTGAATTAGTTTTAATATAATGTTTAATATAATGTTTTTCATGTAACTTTGGCTTTGAATACTGTAATTTGTTTCTGAGCAATGGTGAAAGGGTTGTCGCTAAAATTGGCAAAAGGGTTGAAGGGCGGAAAGCACCTCCTGCATTAATGGTTCCATTCCACCTGAACATGGTAACTTAAATAACTAATTTACAACTCACCACAAACTTAAAAGTTCTATTTTCATAAGTGCCGCTAGACACAAGGTGGAAGTAACATACTGCTTTCCTGAAAAGTTTTGGATAATCTCAGACAGGTTCTGCAAAATAGAAAATTGCTGTTAGATAATTAGAAAGAAGTTTCAATCTTGGTTAAGAACTTAAATTATGCTAACCATACCATACTCTGTTGGTATATTTTTACTTGGACTGAATTCCCATTAAGTCTCTCTGTAGCTTGAAGTGCCTTAGGAGCAATCATTTCATTACCTTTCATATGTGATATCTGTCACATATTTTGCTGTAGAAAATTTCTTGTTCTTTGTAGCTTATCCTTCTTGTATCTGTGGTTTTGCTCAAGATGCAGGGAGAGAAAATGATTGAAACTGTTCCGATTAAAGGAGTTCAGGCTAAATATTTAACCATTAAGCAGCAAAAATTGTTATGGATGGATTTCCAATTTTTTATGGGGGTAGACAAGAGACCTGAAATATTCTGTCCTTGGGAGCATATTAGAAAATTATAGTCAGATGCCTTTCAGATATGGGAGGAATTTTGCACAACCTTTTTGATTTTGCCTTGCCACAGAACAAGTGTCTGATGATCAGGATTTCCTGAAGGCTGAATCTTTTCTTCTTTGCTTTTCTCAGTGTACAGCCATAGAAGCAGATGTCACTGGGTGTAGCCTGCTGAAGTAAATACCAATGTTTAACTGAGACCCTTAATTGTTTCAAAGTATTATCTTTGCTAATATTTAACATAAAGGTAAGCTCTTCCTAATAATCCTGACATTAGGAAACTGTTTAAAATGTGATGAGATAAAAGTGTGCAAAACACTGTCTGAGTGTTTTAATTTTCTAAGCCAAATAAAATGAAAGAATAACATTCAAAAATTAGATTTTTAAAATGTTTTCTTAGATGTTAAATTAAGCTAAATTTATCCAAGTCCTGTGTAACTCAAAGAAGTCTCTGTAGTCTCAGACAAGTTTAGAAAACAAAATTGAACATAAATTTTACTGCTATTATGGGTTGTTTTTCATGTCATAGTGTATTGCTAAGTTATGGAAGTCATTCCCTTGAGGATATGTGGACTCCAGAGGAGGGGGGATGGATGATGTTCATAAAAGAGGATAGGTCAATTAATTGTGACTATGCCTAATAGTACTAACAGAACAGGGTGGGTTTGAGCCAGGAATAGCTCCAAGGTATATTCAGCTGATCAGACTAGTAAAATTCACTGTTTTACCACCTGTTCTCATGCTCCTTCTACAACTTTGAGTAATTTTAGATCTTGAAGTTGAATTAGCAATATATAGTGCATGCTTACCAGATGCTGTTGATACGTGAATAAAACACCAACATGATCAGGCTGAAAACAAGTTTTGAAGGGAACCTTGTGCCTACAGTTTTAAAGTCTAAGATAAACAATAGCATAGAGTCATTCACCTAATGCCAAATTAACCAAACTGAAGCAATAGATATAATACCATAGAAATGTTTTGTTGTTATGAGTCACAGTCACCATAATTTAGCAAACAAATTGTGTAATTCTGGCACATGACTCCATCTGGTTACTCATAGTGAAAGTTTCCCAATGCTGGACTTGGTTATTTGCAAATGATATATCTTATTTTCATGTATTTTATGAGTCTATCAGTTGACTCTTCTGCAGAAGATGAAGATATATATTTTTTAGAAGAATTATGTATGCCTTTCTGCAAGCCAGTAAATCTGTTGTAATTTAAGCTGCTGTCCCAGGCATTCCATACTGTTTTTTTCATGCTTGGTCATTGTAACATAGGAAATAATGCAGAGGGCAAAAATGGGTTTTACAAAGGGTCTGTCCGCTATAGTGTGCTGTTCAGTTTTAGGCTTTTTTATTTTCCTTCTGCCAGAGATACACTGTGTAGTATTTTTAAATCAACTGACCTCAAAAGGCGGGTTAACAGGACCAGTTACCAAAGTTTTTGATTCTCAGACTCTCATTCTGTTTTACCATAAGGGCACTCTTTTCAGGAGGAAGGGAATCTAAAACAAAGATGTTGATCCCATTAAGATGAAGAGATGAGAGTTTTTGTTTTGTTGTTTTGTTGTTGTTGTGGTTTTGGTTTTTTGGTTAGTTTTGATTTCTTTTTTATTTTTTTTTTTTTAGAACCCCTATGGAAAAGGTATTAAATAAATAGCTGCTATAACAGGCATTTTTTTTTTTTTTCTTAAATAAAATGTTTGTTTATTGCACAGGGTCTGCTGTTACATATCTAAGACTGTCTGGAAGTGAAAATTGAACTGTGATTTAGAAGATACATATAGTTTGAAATTTATGTTACTTGGGTTTAATGCTTCTCTTTTGCTTCTAGACCAGCCACAGGAACTGTTGTCATAAGTAGAGAAGACTTAGAGAATCCAGTCGAATAACAAAACTGAAATAATCTACTATAAATTTTACTAGAAAATTTGTTCGCAGATACTATTGAGATTTCAACTACTGTAATAATTTTAACTGTTATTTTGATTCAACTTCCATCATTGTTTTCTGATTTTTTTCTATCCAGGCAAGCTTTCCCCCTTCGGTGTATTTTTATAGTGGATGATTTCCCCTGGCATTAGATCATGACTCCTCCTAAAATATTTGCCTGAGAGCTTTCACTTCTCCATTGGGAAGAGACATCAAAGACTTATCATCTAATTGATTTTGTGTTTTGTCTTTTTCTTCCATGAAAAATTAGGTCAGCACAACACAGGATAAGGTTAAAAAAGAATTTAAATTAAGACATAGCTTATGGCTACATCAAGACTTATTCATATCTACTGTAAACACTTCGTTAGGGTTTTTTCTTAGGAGATATTTACTTAATAGAAATCTTAGGGGTTCCATTTTGGGGGGTGTTTAACCTAAAGTGTCGAGAGACTTGAACATTGACATACAGTGGCATAGATCACTAGAATATAGAGATTGAATAAATTGTCCAACTAAAGTGTAAGCTTTGAAACTCCCTCAAGTTAGGCAGACTCCACTCTTTCTGAATTCAGGCTGCAAAACTAACAACTTATCTGCAGGTATATGGACTCCTTGTGCTGCCATTTCAAATGATGTTTAGCTCAAATTATTCTGTTTCTGAAAACTGAGATGGGGAAATCTTCAGTTATCTTAATTCTTTTATTGGATGTGTATCTATATGATATTATATTGCTATGTAAATAAAAGTGAGGTCGGTGTTCTGATAAATTTATAAATCTGTCAGTTACAATTCCCAGTGAAACCAATTGAGTTTTCACATAGAAAGGTGAATAGAAAATAGATTGCTACATGTCAGCAGCATGTTTCAAATTCAGAATCTTAGGATGATTTTTTTTTAGTTATCAAAATGTGCTTATGTTCACAGCAAACCTTCTGAGATATAGGACTGTGCAGCGAAAAAAAAAGAGGGGGAAATAGCTGTGTGCAATTAATAATGATATTTCAGCTGCAAGACAGTATGGTTAAACCAACATTTCTATGGGATGAAACACCATGAATTTTAGAAGTGATATTATTTCTTTGAGAATTGTTGTAGAGGAAAATAGTGAAATCTTCTGTAGGTTTTTGTAGTAAAAGTAAAACCCTTTTACCTTCACTTCATGGCCCTACTTTGTGTTTCCAATGATGCCTCATTCCTGGAAGTTTTCAAGCCAGGTTAGATGAAGCTTCAAGCAACCTGGTCTAGTTGAAGGTGTCCCTATTGGTGGCAAATCATTGGCAGGAATAGAAGATCTTTAAGCTCCCTTTCACTTCAAGAAGCTTGGTAGATTCAATGAAGAAAGAAATTTGACTAATTAATGCAATACTTGAAGTTTCAGTCATATGCTTTCAAATTGTAATAAATTGGTTGGCAAAATAAAAACGAAATGAATATTTCCAATTCTGTATCTTTAGTTGATTTATTTAATTTGTGCAGATCAAAAATGTGAGACTTCATGAATACAAGATAACTAATTCTTGAGTTGCATGAATATTAATTTAAATGCTGAGGCTGGCACAACTCCATATTACATCTTTCTCAGCAGCCAAGTAGTTCAGTAATATTTGTAATATGAATTAATTGTCCTTCTACTTTGCACAGAAATTCTAATCCCAAACTACCCAGTCTCTGCTATCATTGCTGCTGTGCAGCCAGGATGATAGCATACCCTGATATTCATGCCAATCTCTAGACTATTTCCTATATATGTTCATATTCAGGTGGCTAACTTTATCCAGGTTTCAGACCACAAATGATAGATCTGAGTTTTGCATTGTATCTCATGACATTTCTTACACTGCAATTTTAAGACTTTTTGAATTATTAGATTTATTGAGTCTAGCTGTTCCTGAGCTTATACTGCAGTGCAAATTGTTGTAAGGTGTTTTGAATCATGATAGTGTGTCCCAGCCAAACCATCTTATTTACTCCTATTGGAGCCCTGAGAGAGAGACCAGGCTGGAATTACCCTCACCAGCTTCACCTGGCCCTCCACCTTCAGGTGCAGCAGGTCAGCTCCTGGGGAGTTTTTAAGCCCAGCCAGAAGGGTCACTGGGGGAAGGAGGAGGGGGTTTGTATTTGCTGTCTGTTCTGCTGTTTGGATTTCCTGAACTAACTTGGCTGCTGATCACTGGATGGGTTTTGTTGCTGCCATCATCTTGACTCTGCTTGCCTGGATCTGGAGTTTTAAGGATTGAAAGGTACTGAAAGATAAACTGTGCTGAGTTGGAATTGGGAAAGGAGAAGCTGAAAGGCTAAAATACCAAATCAGCAAGGAACAGGTAAAGAGGACTGTGCTGCACTGGATTAGGAACCACTTGTATTATCTGAAAAGTGTGTGTGGAGCTCTTGGACAAAGTAAAGGGACCAACCAAGTAATGTGTAATCTTAAGCACAGCCGTTGCAAAATGTATACATACTGTATTATGGATAAGTTGGTAAATGTATAAGTACTGTGTTAGGTAGGAGTACTGTGTTAAGGAAGTATGTAAAAGTAGTAAAATGTGTAAGTATAAGATAACTAAGCATAATACACAAAAGAGATGATAAGTAGCTATTATTGTACAATTTAGAAGATGTGTGAGTTCCTCAAGATACCCAAAGAGGTGATACATATTTTAAAGTATTGTAAAGCTTCTGCTTTTTCATGTTGATTCATTGTACAGAAGTCCTGAGTTCCTGCAGCAAATGGATATAGTTGTTAGAGATGTAATTCACTACTTGTGTTCATTTTAAGAAGCAATATCTCCTTTCTTCTAGACTCTGAAAAGGGATGACCAATTGTAATGAAAAGTTGTTTACATTAATTCATGCAGTAAAATTATTTTTTTTTTGTGAATTCAGGCTGCCTTTATGTTTATTGCATGGTGGTTGACAGCCCATGAGCTAAATTAATTTTACAGGATATTTCTATTTGATTTGCCAGTTTTTCAGGTGAAAGAAAATAGTTCCCATAAGATCCTCAAAGAGAAGATGTCTTCTTTCTTGTACTCAAGTAAGCTCTCATCACTTTTCCCTTGATGTTGGATTATACAGCAAAGTTAAAAAGAAAAGTGAACCTCAAGCCAGGTTTTTAAATCCAGAGATAGGCAACAAATTTAAGTGCCCTGATTCTGAAATGCTGAGCCTCTGGCAACTTCCATTTACATTAAAGGGAGCTGCCAGGGGCTCAACACCTGAAAATAAGGTCAGTAATTGAGGCACTTCACTGAAGATTGATAATTCAGAGACAATCCATAACCAGAGCACAAAATGATTGTACCCCATTGGGAGGAGAGAAAATTCTGAAGTGAAAAACGGAGGCTTGTCATGTTAACGCTCCTTACTGTTTCTAACCAAGAAGAACAGTATCCACAGAAAAAAAATCAAGAATCAAAATGTGTCTATTTTACAAAACATGAATATTAACGTACTTGACACCTTAAAAAGAAAAAGAAAACAAACCCAAAACAAAGAACAAAACGCTGAAACAAAGGAAGAGAGGGGGAGTTTTACGGGACAACACAACTTGAAAAATCAAATTTCAGATCATTGAGTCATGGCTTTGCCTTCTACTGGCTAGTCTGCCTCTGAAGGGTGATGCTTTCATCTCAAAATTTCATTGTTTCATTCTTTCACCCAGTGTGCAAGAAGCCTATCCACATTTGGAGCTGAGGTACTTATTTACTCCTTCTGCCCAGGTAGGGAGCTAAGTGATAAGTCCACAGAAGGATACATGTGATTATGGTCTTAGGTTATTAGCAGGTCTCACTTAAGTCATTACTTGGCTAAGTTGCTATTGGCTCATCCTTTAATGGCTTTGTTTTAAAGGCAGATGTGTCCCAAGAAGTAATAACACAAGCCCCATGTGTAGTGGTCTTTTTGTGGGCAGAGGGCATCTGAGCTGGGGTGTATTTTTTACTATTTTAGTGTGCGAAGGACACAAAAAGAATTTGTTTGAGCAAATTCTCACCTCAAAACTGGAGTTCTAGTCAGCTTATCATGCAACATCCTTGTTATAAAGCGTATTAATTGTTCAGTTCCCACCTCTTCAAGAACTTAGGTCATCAATTTTGCATTTTCTATATTCCTGTGCTTATTTTTTTCATTGCTTAACTGCTTTGTTTTTTAGCTTTTTGCTTGGAACTTCATTCCCATTATTCAACAATAAAACCCCTTTTTTTCTCTTCCTCCCTCCCCCCCCCCCATTCAGGTAGAAATTCTGTGTATAAGTTTGGTCCTGTCAAAAGCATGAATCTGGGATTAGGCAGTTCCATTAAATCTAATTTTCCCTCTTAGTTGTGTCCTCAAGCTGATTATAGTAGTACTATGATGTGTTTTGTTTGGAAATTAAAAGAAGTTGAAAAGAGGGAAATGAAAAAGGAATTTTAGCAGTTCTGTCAAGTTATATTGCTCTAGCCCTTCATTTTCTTTTGAGTTCCAGCATGTATTTTTTATCTGATTTTTCCTATTAATTTCGAGTCTTCTGCATCTCCCCAGTACTAAACTATCTCATGGTATGAACTGTGCTATTACTCACATTAAAAATATTCATTTTCAAGGATTCTTTACTGAGCTGTGAAAATTTACTCCAGGCAGACACATGCCTCAAGGCTGTGATGCAGAAGGAGGCTTGAGCACACTCCAAGGCCATTTTACGACACAGTTTCTTTCCCACAAGTGTTCCAAACTGAAAGTTCCAGAAAGTTAATTTTCATGTCCTAATCTGCTGAAACTCTGCAGAGTTCTGTCTAGTTCCTTCAGAGAGCCAGAGAAGTTTTATGTCAAGGAGCACTAGCCTGCTCAGAGAATCCAAACTGAGTCTTTCTCCCTGCAAAACATGCTGGTATGCATTACAACCACATATCAAATCAGCCTACCTCTTCAGCCTCACACTACTTTGAGGCAGCCCAGATCTACACAGTGACCTGCCTTAAAAAGGCCCTGCTTTACATAAGTGAGCCTGCCAACAAATACACTTTTCTCCTCAGAAAGTGATTCATAAACTTTCTGGACAAACTTTGCTTACAGACAGAGATTAGATCTGTGTATGTGTGAAAAGATAACACTCTGAGAAGTGTAAAATCCTCCAGAAAAATATAAAAAACCACCAGAAACTGCTGGAAAAATGAACAGGAAAATAAGTCATGATAAATTCTTGATTTAATATCTCTGTTTTGTTTTAATAGTCTAAGGCTATGTTTTAATAATCTTGGACTGAGCAGTCTTGAATGTAGGATAGCACTGAGCAAGAGCTTCTAGATAATCCCATGGGGATTTTACAGGATCTGCAGATCAGGGGGGCTGTAGGAGACATTACCTTATAAAAATTAGACTAGGTCCAGGGTTAATCATGGTAGGAACTTTGTGAAAAGGTTATATGGCGGTGTCCTTTTCTTGGCTGGGATGGAGTAAATTTTATCTTAGTAGATGTATAGTGCTGTGTTTTGGATTCAACATGACAATTATGTTGGATAACTGGTCCTTGCATTGATATGAAAGCATGATGTATAGTGAAACCACCTGTGATGTGACAACTCACACTTGTACTGCCCTTCACTCTACTCTGCCCTCTACTGAGGAAGGAAGGAAGGAAAGAAAGAAGGTTGCCTAGTGGTGTTTCCTGCAGAAGTGACATGGTGTGTGACAAGGTTCCTGTTTGAAATCCAGTGAATCAGCACAGAAATTCAGGCAGTGATTAAGGTTGTTCAGGGTTTTTTTCAGAGCAGGGTAGAATACCTGGGTCATGACTCTGTGGAAGAAAGAGCAGGAGAACCTAGGAGTAGGAGAATTCTAGGAAGTTTCATTTACATAGCATAGAAATGCAAGGGCAGGAGATGCTAAGGGTACACATAAACAATAGAGAGATGAGAACTAAAGAAGCTAGTCAAATATGCTTGTTAATTGACATCTTTAATTCAGACAGTGGCCTCTGAGTGCTCCCCAGATGTTAAATGAAGCAAAATGATTACTGTAATTGTTGGTAAACACTCCATCCTTTTGGCCAGTCAGGAGATCAGTTTTCTTCCTCACAAATTGTATTATAGAATCATATGCAACTAAGTTTTTTCTTATATTCTTCCAATTACCTTTGCCAAGTGCAGCACTGACATATAGAACTTCTATAGAAAGCATGGAAAATTGTGTTGTAAAGCATTGCTGTAGATGTGTAGTCCAACCTTTTTCTCAAAGCAGGGCTAACTTCAAAGATAGGCCAGATTACTAATGGCTTTTCTTCAGTAGTTTTGGAAATTCCAAAGGATGGTAAGGAGTCTTTCTGTACCTACTACCTCTGAACCACTCTTATTGCGAACCACTCTTATTTCGCATTATGACTGTTTAAAATTCCTTTGCTTCTTCCCCAAAACAAGGAGTATCTCAGAAGTAGATTTTTCCAAGACCCAAGCAATAGCTGTGATCTTTGTTCATATAAGTTCAATATAGACTTCTGACACAATTTGCAATATGACCACATATTTTTGTAGCTTTCCAAATGCAGTCTGAACAAGAATGTTTTATGCTAATATAAACTCTGTCGACCGTCAAGCTGACCATATTATCTTTAATGTTAAAACTTTGATGTTAACCTATCAAATCTGACTTTTTTTTGTTTGATTTATTCTGCTTGCTTTTACAACCTCTGGTCATTAAAAACTACAAGCTTATTTTGTAGTTAAGCAGTGTTTTGTTTTTATTCAAATTGCAGTGCTTTGAGAGCAATTTCATATAACTGATGTTTTTTGAAAAGCATGCAAGGTGTATTGGTATTCTTTTACATTTATTGACAATCAACTACTAAAATATGGCTATGAACAATATGTTATTTTCAAGATTACTTGAACAAATAAGTTGCTGAGTCTTCAGCAAAAAATATAGTAATATATATGCTTGTGTCAACCCTTGAACTTCCGTTTTTACTAACCTGGTACTATTTGTGAAAACCTAGCTTTTACTAAAAGTTTAGGTTCTTAAAAGCACACATTCATAAATGCACAGAAGAATTTTTTATATAAAAATCCCTTTTTGTTGGGATAATTTGAGTAAGTGTTTAATGATCTCTTTAAAGGCACATTTGTGTTAATTATCACAATATGAAATTAAGTACATAGAAATTAGATAATTATTACATAAAAATTTAGCAAAATATGTTATATGCTTCTATCTTATTGTGGCATAGGCTACACATGTTGAGTCTTGATATAATAATATACTGTACAGGAAATTCTTCAGAGAAATAGGCAATATCTTTCCTGTCAGTAACCTTGGATGAAGTCAAATAAATTTAATTATTTATAAGACTTTAACTCTGATAAGTTAGTAATAATTTTCTAAAATTTCACCAAAATTGCTGGATTACCTTTTGAGAACATTATACTAAATCTCTTCATCCTAAGAATGAAGATGGTGGTTAATTGGTAATGGTTGAAAAAATATATTTTTGGAGGCCTATATATCCCTGGGAGGTTTGCATAAATAGCTAATGAAGGAGTGGCTTTGGTATTACATTTTGAATGTCTTGGCATAAAATTAGGTTTTCCAGGAAGAAGCATAATCCTGTCCCTTTCATAAAACTTATATTTTAAGTATGCATAAGTTTCTGTAGGATAGCCAGGCTGTTGGTCCTACATGTAGTCAGGAAGCACAAGAAAAATCCCTAAAAGACTTAAGCCTGGAGAGAATAACTTTGTTTAGGATGTCTATAAACAGTGCATTACTAGAAACTTGGTTAGAAGGTAAGTCTACTATAATCACAAAAATATGTTTGCAACATCTTTACGCTCTTCCCTAAGTGCAGGTCTTTGGACCCAGTAAAATGGATTTTTGCTCTGGTCTGGTGTAGCCACTCATATCCATTGGCAGAATACCAGTTGATTATTATCTCCATTCTTATTATGAATGAATATTGCAAATTTGATCCCTAGAATAATGTGATGAAAGAATGAGTGTACACTTTTTGCTATATATGATCAAACCTTGGTATTTACTGAAAACAATCTCATTAATTCCACAGCCTAAAGTTTATTTACAACACAAGGGCAAACAAGCAGAATCTCTTTTGAAGCAAAAATGTTTCTTTAAGTAATTTTCTTTTGGCTTGTTTATTTCTGTACTTTCAGCTACATAAAATACAAAGAACAAGTGCTCAGTTGCTGAAGATATCAGATGGAAAACATAAAAGTTTATGTTTAAATGAACCTAAATCTGTGTTCTAGACCTCAGCTGGAAACAGATTTGAAATTGACAAGCGTAACAGTTGAATGTTATGTGCACTTCTTTGAAATGGCCAGCTTCAGATGATCTCAACACCCTCTAAACTCTTAAAGATAATAGGCCAGATAAAAACAGAGAATCTAAATTGTGCAGAGCTTTATACTGTAGGTTGTCATATAGCAATTTTAAAATCAATTTGGTGTTGAACAGTAAGCCTGTGTAATTCTCTCCAAGTTCAAGTTTCCTACTGAGACCTTCTAGTGCATGCTAAATCACAGCATCTGTAGTCTATATGCTTAGGAAGAAATTGCATTTAGGGGAAATATTCAGAAAACCATGCAGCAACCTAATTCTATATGCTATTTAGACAACATATGGTATTTTACACAGTAATGGCATTTTGTGAGCTGTAGCTCAGTAAACTCAATCTGGATAAGAAGTTCCAAGGTCATATTCTTGACGCTGTTGCTTATATAGTGTTTAAAATATTAAAGTAATATTTCCTATTTTAAGATTCCAGCTAATTATTCTTGTTTTCTCTCTGTATTTTTATCTGTCAGAAGATAAAAAGGAGCAATAGAAGAATAAAAGCTACCAATATTTCCTAAACCATCCAAAGCCCATGCAGTAGGTAGCTCTCAGCATCCTTTTTTTTCATCATCCATTTGATGAACTGTGTTTTACATGCTAGATGAAGTAAATATTTTTGGAAACTATGTATACACAGTTTATTTCAAGAGAATTGTGTATCACTGTATTTAAAGCAGGATTTACTATTTGATGACTTAAATATATTTTATCGGTTTACATATTTAATTTTCCCACCAACAGTAAGAGAGAACTTACTATCCATAATAAAGACCTTTCATTTCCTTAAAATTGAATGCAGATCTCCAAAACCTATTTATAGATCCTATTAGAGATGCTTGCTCTTGTGCTTAAATAAAGGCTTTATATTTTAGGCAATATAGATGTTAAACTTACAGCTTAGATCCAAATTTTAAAGAAAGTGAAGACTAACAAAAATATTGGAAAAAATGACAAATTAATAAAAAACATGTAAAATTCCATTATACATTGTATTACTTGACCAAAATAATTTCTGTAATTTGCCACCATTTTAGTGCAATTAATTTTATTTCTACTTTGACAAATTTTTCACTCCATTCAGGATGCACAGCTTCAACCAGGTGAATGCAGAATATGCTGTTCCACTGCCAAACATCTCAGCCTTAGTTAAAGTACTGGTGAAGAAGAAAGAATAAAAATACACCTCCCAAACTTCACTATGTTACTGAATGAGCATTTTGTCTATTTGGGTTTTTTTGATTCCATCTCCCTCTTTCTGCAAAACCTGCTGTAATAGGTTCCCCAGCAAATTGTGAAGCCACCTTCCATAAGTTTTTGGAGCAAACAATATTATTCTTTTGAAAAATGGATACTACTTTTAATCAAATTTCTTTGTGCTTGATTATTAATGTATTTTTTACAGTCTTCTTAAACACTGCAGAATTACACTCAAAAAGTTGAAGCATTGGTCCTAAATTTTTTTCAAGAATGTTTAGGATGATGCTGGGCTTTTACATGCTTCTCTATTTTCAAGCTCTTAATAATAAGTTGAGAACTTGCACATCACTCTTCAGAATCACTGCAGCAATTCTGCAGATCTGTTTCAGAAGATAGGCATATTTTTAGATGACATATAGTGTATCAAAGACATGGTATTCTTCAAGGTTCTTTCTAGTCTTAAAGGGTTCAAGTAACAATAAAAAGTAACTAAGACGCAGAGACATTTTAAGCCAGTATTGCTTCCTTTTATAATCAGGTAATATCAGTAAACAGTTTGGATTTCTCCTTTCAGTTTTAGTCATTGTTCACGGAAAGTGTGATTGACAGTTTTGTTTAAATCTACTTTGAGGTGTAGGTAAAGGTCTTAGTGTATTTTTTGAACAACTCATATAATATTAGATTATATACAATCAGTTTGGCATAAAGGAACATTGAACTATTCTAATCATATTGAAGCTTTTGTGACAGTTTTGGAGGAAAAGAGGGGAAGGAGGATATTTTTGCATTAAAATCTTTTTATTTTAGCTGTTTCCTTAAATGCTAGCTTTTAAAGGAATCTAGAGAACTCAAATTAAAATGGCCATTGTCTTTTTTTTTTTTATTACACTGATACATGCATTGTACCACTTGAGAATAGTAAAATATTTGATAGAAGCACTTAAAAAACAGATAATAAAATATTACTTAAGTTAAATTTTTCTTCGGTGTAGTATGGTACTCTTAATGGTACTATAAGAAAATGTTAATTGCGGAATTGAAATGACGGTGTACAGCCGAATGCAGGGCAGTAAGCCATTTAAGACAGACAAAGGGAATAAGCTTTTCTTTTTTTCAAAGAGCTAATATAGCTGAATAATTTATCAGTAGCAGAGTTGATAAGATCCAAGATTATGGTGAGAGAACGTATTTAGACAGTGTATATAAGCATAGGCTTAAACAGCAGGTTTTTCTACAATATATATGACAATCAGGCACTCCAAGCTAAATACTTGATGGCAGCTTCAGCTGGGTGAACCAGCCTCAGCTACTGGTTTGTGAGTTACCAGTATGATCCCAATTAGTTCAAAGATATGATGTGCTGGAATTCCAGTAGCAGTGCTGACAGTATTGTAGTACCACCATCCTCCTTGACCTCAGAGACACATTTAGCCTGCTAAACACGATGATAAAGAAATGGTGGGTTCTTTGGTTGTATTCTGTTGTTTGGGTTTTTTTTTCCCGTGAATGATTAGGAGAAGTTGCTTTCAATGATTGCAGTCAGTAGTTCAGTGAGTAGGGCATACCTTGTTTAGGAAAAAGATACTTGATTCTCAGCTATACAGATGAGGAATGCAGCTTGAAACTTGAATTTCTGTTTCCTGGGGGACTGCAGCACAGCCAACATATATAAGGTATCACCTGAGAAGGAACAAGGGGAGTTTGAAAGAGGAAGTGAGAGACAGACCTCAAAAAAAGCTTAGGAGAAGAAAATGTATGCTAAACAGGTGTGACTAAGCCAGAACATTGTAGTATATGGTTCAAGAAAGCACAGATCATAGCTGAGCAATTCAGCAGTACCACAATCTGGGTCAGCAGAAAATGAAAATAACTAATTTATTTCTTGCTGATTCTTAGTCTGTGTAAGTTGAATTTTGTAACCTGTGTGATCAAAGGTAGTAGAAAAACTGAAGACTAATGGTGTTTGGTCTTTTTTGAAAGATACCAACAAACAGTGATGTTAGTCCTAAGAAGGCTTGCAAAAACTCAGCTTTTGTGTGGTGCTGCAAAACTTTTTTTTTTTTTTTTTTTTTTTCCTGAATGTTGTTATTGTTATGTTATTGGTTGTGGTGATTGCTGAGAACTTCAACCAGTAATTTCTTTAGGAAGAAGATTACAGTACTTCTTTCAGTTCACCTGTCCACAGAAAGCACAGTCTTAATGCCTTTTATGAAGAGAAGCAACATGCCCTTGTTCGTGTTTTGTGTAGGTGGGGGTCCTGCTCTCCAGTTGTTGATCTGAAGGTCTAGTAATGCATAGAACTTGGTGGACTAATTCACTTGAAATAAAATAGTAGTGATTTCCACCTGGAATAAATCTTTCACCTCATGGACTATCAGTTTAAAATCATGCCTCATTAGCACAGTCAGTCAGGCCTCTTTTAAGAGAGACGGAACTATCACGTTTTAAGAGTAATTTATTACTAAAATAACAAACAAGGCATCAGTCCCAGAGGCACAGGGATGGTAACAAGTCACCATCTTCCCCAGGATAGGTACAAGTTTGAAGGAGACATGGCTTTTTATAGCTTTCTAATCCAAAAAAATGATTAAAATGACAGTTTGTTTAGAATTTATGACCTATCATGTATGACCTCTGCCATTACAAAGCTGTAGTTTCTTGACCAATGATCTTCTGGTCACATAGACAAGGTATCTCTATTATACCATCTAAATTCTTAGCTTAAACCATATAAAATCATATCACTATATTTAAAACCCACCACCCAAAACACCCAGTATAACTTCTTCACTTATAACTATGAAAACAAAAGTGTATAGCTCTCCCAGCCAGGGGTCATAAATAAATTTTTGCTAATTAAGCCAGGCCCAGTCTTTTCCATGGCTGCAAATCAAAGACTCTGACAACTGGAGAAGTTTGTGTTTCTTTGATTCTCACAATGGACCAATCCTGTTTGCTTAAATCAAAGTCCTTTTATCTGTATTGACACCTAGAGTAGGTTTATTTTGAAAAAAGAAACAAAAAATCCTCCCAAAACACCAAAGAAAAGTTGCTTTGTTCCATTCCTATTAATTCAATGTGAATTCACATCCTTTTCTTTATGAAGAGAGTTAAACTAATGATGAAAACTTTAAAATTCTCACCTGAGTTCCCTATTTGCTATTTATTCATGCAGTTCATTAAATCTCATGAGTTCCATGAAATTTCAGGCTCTGCTAAAGATGTGTTTTGAAGGATTGTAAAGTGTGATTTTACAGAGAGAAATAGTTTAAATAACAGTTAAAATAAGTAAGATGTTAAGGACACTAAGTCATAGAAAGAGACCACAGGCCCTTCCATAATTTCTTTTGTAGTAAATTTGATGGCTGATTTTACCTCAAAGCATTGTTTCCACCAGAGGTAATGGCTTATGGCAGAGAGTTATGCTGTGTTAATGGCGTTGCAGAGATTGTTGATCATTTCATAATGGAATTACAAGCTTTCATATTTGACCCTGTAACCCCTCTTGGTAAAACCACACTGTGCAACACCAGAATTCTGATCCAAGGACAAGAGTATTTTGAATTCATTTTGTTCTTGTTCTTTATACCTTGGTATGACAGCAGAAATTAATGGCAGTAATTAATACACTTAAGGAAATACTCTGCCAAGCCTTGAAAACCACATGGAACTGGTCTCTATCTTGGTTTCTTCGCTGACCTGGATGAACAAGTGTAGAAATAACCTGTTCAAGCACATCTCACAGCTATTTACTATTTATTAAATATTTTTATGCCAATATTCATAGCACATATCTCTATATGCGGCCTGTTATAAATGAAATGTCAATTTCATCGAATTAATAATTTGTGTGAGCCAAATTATTAATATAAAAACAAATAAAATTTATTATATACAAATTTGAACAAATTGACAATCAAAATCAGCCACTCATAAAAGAAAGCAGGGCCAAGCCTAGGTCATTGACCCTGGGTGACACATACACAGCTCTGACCACCAGCAGTTCAGAGAGGTAAGTGCACATCTTTACAGAGTTTGAGTCCAGTTTTTATACTGTTTTTCTTGCTCCTGGCTATGATACCCTTTGTCCTTTTCATTCTTGATAATCTTCTGATTCAGTGCTCAAAGGTACATTCAGATGCTGATATGTCTAGAGATTCTCTTTGTGAACATATGATGGTCCTTCCGAGAAATCCTCATGAGATTACAATGAAGTATCTTGAGCAACAAGTCCATTCATCAGCGATGTCCAAGAGGTAGTAGATTCTATCTCTTTGCTTCTTTCAGATGGTAAAGGTGTTGGGCAAATGTCCAACAGGTAGCAGATTCAATCTTGTCGATTCTTTCAGATGGTAAAAGTGTTGGGCAATGTGTAATCCTGGGACTGACATCATCTCCTGGGTTTGCTGGCGCTTAATTAGCACCTCTCTTGGGCAAGGTATCATGAGACTTGCCAGGGTGTACCCTGAACACAACTGAGTTTAAACATATATGCTACAATATATACAATTTGATAAAACATAGTTTTACATTCTGGATTTCACATTAATAACTTATTCCAATTATGGTATTTTGATTTTTTTATGAATTTTGACACATCTACAACACAGCCCTTGAAAATAATTCCCAGTAGATCAAAGTAATTATATAGTGGCATATTAGGAGTTTTTGTGATGGCCAGATGAATAGTTATTTTGTCATTCCATCATACTTGCACTTCAGGCTGGAATTATACCTTTGTGAATTAATCAACAAGAAAACTTAAGATTTGAAAATTTTAAAAGGATTGAAAAATGAACACAAGACATTTAACAATTGGCAAAACATTTTCCTCCAGTTTTGTTTGCAAAGTCATATACTAAGAATCCCAGAATAACAGAATATGCTGAGTTGCAAGGGAGCCACAAGGGTCATTGAGTCCATCTCCTGGACCTGAACAGGTCATCCCCAAGAGTCACACCACGTGCCTTGTGCATTGCCCAAATGTCCCTGGAGCTCTGTCAGGTTTGGTGCTGTGACCACTTCCCTGGGAAGCCTCTTCCAGTGCCCAGCCACCCTCTGGGTGAAGAACATTTTCATGATATTCAACCTCTCCCAGCTCAGTTTAAGGCCGTTCCCTTGAGTCCTCCTACTATCACCAGACTGAAGAGATCAGTGCCTGCCCCTCCTCTTCTCCTCACAAGGAAGCTGTAACTGCAGTGAGGTCTCCCCTCAGTCTCCTCCAGGCTGAACAGACCAAGTGTCCTCAGCCACTCCTCACACGGCTTCCCCTCAGGGCCCTTCCCCATCCCCGTGCCCTCCTTTGGACACTCTCTAACAGCTCAATGGCTTTTCTGTGCTCTGGCACCCAGACCTGCCCCCAGCACTCGAGGTGAGGCTGCCCCAGTGCAGAGCAGAGCGGGACAATCCCCTCCCTTGCCCGGCTGGTGATGCTGGGCCTGAGGCACCCAAGGACACGGGTGGCTCTCCTGGCTGCCAGGGCACTGCTGATTTATGCTCAAATTGTCATCAACCAGGACCCCAGGTCCCTTTCTGTGGCAGTGCTTTCCACCATTTCATTCCTTGGTATGAGCCTGTTCTGGGATTTGTGCATATTTAATACTAACAAGCCAGTCTCCGTGAGGGAGTTATCTGCATAATGGATAGAGTGAAATGTTTGGATAACATCAGAGATCCTGTTGCACCACTTAGTGCAAAGATACTACCAAAGACCGAGTTGGAGCCAAGTAAATACCTCAGAGCTCTAGACGGGAACCCAAATGTCATGCAGATCTTAGCATTACAACTGAAATATTTTCCAATATGTTTCAAATTTAAGTGTAAAGCATCAAGCCTAGGAAATTTTATTTTGCTAAAAATTTTAGGACAGATTTGATTTGTGCAATTGTTAGTGACGCAAAAAAACCCCAAACAGTTTTTATTCCAATTATCAGAATTACTTATTTTTAAAGATTTCCTGATAACATATTCTCCTGCATCTTTTATCTCCTCTCCTCATCTCATCAAGGTCAAAAACCAATAAAACCCTCCCCTTTCATTTTGTGAAATTATCATTAGTGAGGATTAATAAAATAGGATTATCTGAATACTGGAAACTGAATATTTTATTTAAATTTCTACCCTGCTTTCAAGATTCCCTTTTCTTTCCAAATATTTCCCTTGTCAGTAATAAAAGTTTTATGATTAAAGTAGTTTAGTGTATGTCCTGGCTCTGGCCAGGACAGTTAAATTTTGCTGTAGCCAGGAGGGGCATAACCCAGGGCCAGATGTTTTCCTGTAGCACCTGCACAGGGGGTGGTGGAGGGGGGTCCTTTCTCATCAGAGTCACATCGGGTTTCATGGGATGGGCATTTGCATGTGAATTGTCTTTTTAGCACACCATTATTATTGACACTGTTTGTTTCTTACCTCATTGCTGTTTCCAGAAAATTGTTCTTATCTCAACCCTTGATCTTTACCTTTTGTGTCTCTAATTCTCATCCCCATCCTGTTGCAGAGGGAGGGGGGAGGCAGAATGAGCCAGAGATGTATTGTTTAGTGGGAACACTACATTGAGGAATACCATTCTTAAAACCCACAGTGTGGTAAATCTGAATTCTTTTCTCACGCACAAAAACATATTAGATTTAAAGCTGATGGTAATTTTTTTTAGTTTTGTTTATGCTACTTTTATGTCATGGTATCTGCAGAGCGGTTATGCTACTAAATATTATCTGGCGTTACAAAGAGATTTCCAGGGAAATTAATTACATCCTTTCGTTGCAGCACCATCATACAAGTATGAGGTACAGCTGATAGGCTCTTCCTCATTCTTTTCCTCTTCTCTCTTTTCATAACAGTCATGTCCCATCATAAGAAGGATATTGCTTCCCATGGCATTTCTTTCAGATTCATAATTTAGGAATGCACAAGCAGCAATATGTAAAAGATTGGGAAGGAGGTGGATTTTGAAGATCTCTATAAGATTTTTAATGGAAAGTGTATCAGATAATATATGCATCTGGTAGTTTGTAAGACTCTATCCTTCCATTTCAGCTTTAGATTATAGTTGTCATTAAATGTGAGTCCCAAATTTTGTTTCAGCCTGCACTCTCAGCTTATGTACTTTCTTTCAACCTAAGCATAAAATTCCCCAGCAATTTATATGACACAGAAACATATATTTTACCACACTCATTTCTCTGTGTTGAGGTCCTGACAGTCAAGAAATCTCAAAATAAACTAAATTTCTGTATTGCTGTAAAAAAAGCTGCAATACTGAGATACTGTATTTAGGAAATAGCTCTCTTCTTTGTAAACCTGTGAGAGACAGCACCCCGATGATACCAAATATTATGAGGCATTCCATTAGTGGCAGATAAAATATTTCAGTTTATTATAATTACAAAGTTTTTAATAGATTAGCATTGAAGTGTTATTTTTTTTGCCTCTCAAAATTTTGTGCATCCTTAAAAATTAAATTAAAATACTTGTGGCAACAGCTCCACCAGTGACTTTTCCTTATCATTCATTACCACCACCTTTTGGTGAGACTGGATTCAGTGAGAGCATATTGAAAAAGTACTTGAGGTTTTTGTGTCTAGTGTGCCAAAGGGGAAGCCCTATTCACCTTCTCTGTAAAAAAAAAAAAAAAAAAAATCAGGGAGAATTCTAGAAGTAAATGCATTTACTTTGGCTAGAAAGCAGTTTCAGAAAGTAACTCTGAAAAAGTAGTTATTTTCTTCAAGATTTGCACCTCTGCTGTGGGAGATAGACAATAACTTCATCTATGAAGTCTGCTCAGCAGAATTTACCAGTCCTAGCACTGCACACACTAGCTGTGGTGGTCAGTGTTGCCCTGTTCATGTGCTTGGAGGTGTTTATCTGTTACAGCCTCTTAGTCACTTCTGTCTGTGTGCTTGTATTGCTGTACAAACTGTATTCTGTAAAAATAATTTACCTTGCTGTGAAGTTGCAACATTCCTCTAGTGGTTTATCTCTGCTCATAAAAAAGATAGAGCACAAGTGAAACACAGTTTAATTCTAATTATATGGGATACTAATTTCCTCCAGAAGCTCAAAAAAAATCACTCATATATACTATTGTATAGGTTAGCAAATATATTAGTAGCATGGTCTTACTTTTAAATACTAGTGAAACCTATTGTAAACAAGAGGTCAAATCTTATCTGTATGCATGATTACTGGAGTATGTACATGCAGCAGCTGTTTTCCTTGGGGAGTGATAAAAATAGGGGCACTGCCAAGCAGGTTGAAGGAGTGAAGCCAGTCAGTTAAAAAATATTAATGTAGAGGTTTATAGGATACGACTTGTTTCCAGCTTCCTAGACTTTTAAATATAGAGGAAAACTGCAGGTAGATTTTTGTGGAAGTCTAAGCAGTTTCTTGCTTCTCTTGATTATTAAAAAAAGTCTTAGTGTTTCATTTAGGCTATTATTATTAGCTGAAACTCTTGCAAGGAAGGACTTACAAGTTTCTATCTTGATCATGCTGTATATTTTGCATATGATGTAATTGCTTCACTCTGTGTTTTTAAAAGAACATAGTGAAGTGCTCTATTTTTCCAGCACATCGTTTTCTTAAATTATCTTTTAAAAAATGGCTTTCCCTGTTCTGTTTCTAATACAGCATATTTCTTTCTAAGAATTGCATGTGATTGAGGTAGTAAGGATTTGAAACATGGTAGTATGACTGTCACACAAAATTATATTTAACACATCAAAAATACTTGTTCAAATATCAAGAAAAAGACACTGGAAAACATATATATAGTAGTCTCATCTTTCAGTTAGGAGTAAATGCACAGATTGTAAAGGTTATTCTTATTTATTAAGGTATTTAATGTGATATTTAAATTATTGGCATATGTTTACGTTGTTTTATACTGTGTTTGTGATCCTTTG
This sequence comes from Lanius collurio, assembly GCA_020086605.1. NCBI lineage: Eukaryota > Metazoa > Chordata > Aves > Passeriformes > Laniidae > Lanius > Lanius collurio. The sequence goes on along the minus strand of JACBWW010000008.1, from coordinate 526,510 downwards.
GATTGGTTGTCTGGGTCATTTTGATGATTAACAAAAGTAGTAGGCCAATGAGTTTTTTAGCAAATCCAGAATAATGGAGTAGGTGTCATCTTTCATATTGGGGAAAAATAACCACATGTCACTGGAATATAAATTTATATAAATCACATCTCAATATGCAAATCTGTTTTGTCACTACTACTGCAAGTCTGTGAATCCCAACAGGACAGAAAGTACTAACATTTTGCCTTTAAATGTTCAAAACCATAAAATAAATGAAGCATGGGTATTGATTGTCTTTGCCCTACATTATCCACACAGGAGCTATTAAGAAGGGGTTTTTTATCTTCTTTTCATGCCTTGTTTTCTTATACTGTCTAATGAAGAGCTTCACTTAAAACATAACATTCTGCTGGCTTGAAAGCACGCTTCTATGATACTAAAATGCTATTGTTATGCATTAAAGGCTTTTTACTGCCGTTTTTATTGATGTGTTGCATCGTATAGAATAATAAAATCTTGTAGTGTGGGAATTGTTTAATTAATTTTTACTTTTAAATTGTATTTGACCACTTTAAAAACAACCCAGAATCCTGATTTCAAAAAAGCAAATACCCCTGGATTTCAGATTGTCATGCTGTTAGACTACTTACCCATAATTTAGAACTGTGGAACAGCCAAATTTTTTTCCCTTGCTATTTACTAAAGTTTCAATACATGGGTATTTGGACTACAATTCTTCAGTGTTTATCCCACACTAGGAAACTAGATTTTTGTGCTACTTTGTTGAAATTCAAGTATTCTGGTGGATGAAAATTGATTTCATGGCAGCAATCTTGTGGCAAGGAAAAGAAAAAAGGAAATAATTTAATGGAAAAAAAGAACAACTGAGATTTAGTTTAGGCTGCTTAGCAGCTATGTGCACGCACTGAAATATTTGGTGAAAACTTACATGTTGTAACATTGTAACTGCAGGAGGTGATAGAATTAATCTTCATGGATTACTTTGAAGTTATCTACAGACTAAATTCTTGCTGTAGGTTCTGTAGTTTGTTGTATACTCTGAGTGCTTATCTGAAATGCCCTTCTGTGCTGGATTCTAAAATGTATTACTGGTCACCTTTAGGTTATCACTAGACTTTTCAAAATGTAATCAGAAAAGAAGTCAAGATTTTGGAGCAAACTTCATCTAGATGAAAATCCTATAAACTGATCCAAAAAAAGAAAAATGAGAGACTTTCCTCTGTTTGCTTTGTTCTTCCTCTCCTCAGAGCACAAGTAATATATCAGTAAGTCTTCTATGTAAGTTAAAAAAACCAAAATCTGCACTCTTTAGTTATGAAGGAGAGTCTCTAGGCAGCCCAGCAAAGCTTGAATTCAGACCCTGAGCTGGGGGATTTTCTTGCACTTACCTCTTGTGGGTGTTACAACATCCCTGTCTGTGAACTTTCCTGAGAGGATAATGAGTAAATCTTTGGTATTTCTCAACCTTACCTGGAGCAAAGTGATTTAATTCGGATAAAGCATGAGGATTTTAGGCTGTTGAAGTCACAGCATGAATCAGAGTCTCAGAAATTCAAGTGAGTTAGTTATCCAGGACCTAGACAGAGGAAGTGTCAAGTGACTTTAAAAGTTACAAACTAAAAATGGAATGAATTTCTAATTCAATTATACAAAAAAAATTATGGTATATAAGCTTTCTGAGTTAAATAAATGTGTGGTCAACATACTATTTTTTGCAAGATTTTTCTTTCGAATAATTGTATGTTTTACTTGCAAGGTCAATGTTGAATTTTTCCAGATCTACCTAATATGCACTATAGCTACATTTTTTGAAAATAAAATCAAAGTTTTTGTTGGCACAACAGAGCTTCAAAACTCTGTCTGTAGAAAGCAAGCTTTATGCCTGTTTAGGTATGACATAATAATAAACTTAGTCTCAAGGATTCTGTTGTTACTGAAACTATATTTAGTTTCTCAGGTAGATTTTTGTTTCTAAGAAACATGCAACGGGTAGATGCAAGTGTCCAGGGTCTCATGGTAGACTGCATTATATCCAGGTCATTCCTGACAGATTCATGTCCAAGTTGCTAGGTTTATTCAAGACAGAAATCCTCTACGGTATTTAACTGCCCAAAGAGTTTGTTTTTCAACTTGTATCAACATTTCCTATCTGGCTTGCAGTAGAGCTTGAAAACAGTTAATCATTAACCTCTCCATGTCCAGTGATGTGTTACCTCAGTCATCTCAGGTTGAACAAACTGATTTTCTTATCACACTCCTCATCTGTAAATGATATTTTCTAGCTCCTTCATAATTCTTGGTTCCATTCTTGTGTAAAATTTCTTGAGAAATTATAATTTCTTCATTAATATCAGCAGTGTCCAAAAATATTTGGAAAATTTTGCAAATATAAACATAATAATTACATATAACCAATTATATTTGTATTATACTACAAATAAATATAAAAATTTAATATGCAGAAATACTTCTAGCTCTTTTTATTAAAGAAACTTAGGCAGATACAGAATAGAATGGAACTGAACTAGAGAGGAAAACTTGTAATATATAAGACACGTACTAAGAATATAACTTGACTGAATGAGTATGCAATACATAGCAAGTTGAAGCAATACCTGTAAAGTTGTGAAGTTTACAGCTAGAGCTCTGAAATCCTGTGTTGTTATTTACTAGTGAGAATATTGCGTCATTGAAAACAAGGGCTCTCTGTTTTCAAAGGACAAAAGAATAATTATTAAGTTACTGGTTAAGATGCCTGGGCAAAAAAATCCACTTTTGGTAAGTAAAATATCAAAGATGTAAATTCTTTTTGCTATTATTAAAGTACCTTTAAAATTTTTAGTGACAAGACTATTTTAAATAGTGTTGAAATTACTGACTTTTTCATTAAGATGATTAACTTAAAAATAAAGAATATATAATTTGGAAACAGAGATTCTCAGCACCCTAAACTGTAAGAACAATGAGAAGTCTGATTATGTTTCCTCTTTATAAAAAATATCTATGCATGGAGAAAAGGAAAGAAAAAGCTTCATGTTTACAAAGGCATCCTGGGAACAAGGTTGTATGAAATAATCAACGTTTTATTCTCCATGTGATGGTGAGTGATAGGATCTCCTAGTCTATGCATATTGTACTTACTTCTATGTGTGATACATCTGTGCTGTCTGAAATTTGGTGCTGCACCTGGTAGTGTATTTGTGTGCATGGGTTATATCCAAGACTGCTTTGCTGGGAGTGTCTGATACTGACAAAATGTCAGCTACACTGTGTATCAATCAACCTCTTCTAAGGAAAAAATTCCTCCCTTTGAAGGTGGTGAGGCATGGGAACAGATTGTCCAGAGAAGCTGTGGATGCCCAGTCCCTAGAAGTGTTCAAGGCAGCGTGGCTGGGGCTTTGAGTTCCCTGCTCTAGGGGAAGGTATCTCTGCCCATGGCAGCGGGATTAGAACTACATGGTCTTTAGGGTCCCTTCCAACCCTAACCATTGTGTGATGCCATGAATCTATATTGTTCAATATGATTAGTTAAATTTCAAAGTTGTTCATAAATTCATGCACTGGCAGTGTAGTGTATGCTTTGTACTAATGAATTTTTCTACACATTACCCCACACTATCACTACATATGCATAATTTATATCCTCGTGCAGCTGTGCACGCAGTGTCACAGAGAGATGCAACTGTGTTTAGGGCTGGTGGCTGGGTGCTCCCAAGTCATGGAGGTCAAGCTGATCCGAAGCACTAGCCCAGATGAACCTGGAATCCCCCATAAATTGTTTCCTTTATTCAAAGAATTGGAACCAGGTTTTACTGATGATTGGATAACTGTGTTGATGTGCCATCAGCAAGTTGTCAATAGGTTAGAAACTAGCAAAACACGTCCTACAAAGACATGAGGGGTTGAAATTGCCAGAAGAATGAACTTTTAATTGGGGGAGTACAAGTACTGTTGTGTATTTGGTGTTGAAATTCTCCCTTTCTAATGCTTGCATTTAACCTAATATCATTAACAGGAAATATTAATCTTCAAAATTATTAAGATTACTTTCTACTAAGCAGTTAAGTTCTATTGATGTCTTGATAGGCAAGAGCCAAAAATCTTGAAATTTTACCATCCTTACTAATAATTTGCTGCTAGCAAATTATTACAGCATAAATACTGTCATATTTTTCTCCAGGTTAAAATTCTGGTTTTCCTTCCAGATATGCTGTTTTTGAGTTAATAACATGAGAGAAAACCAACATTAGATGAAGAGTTGGAAAGAAGATAGGGGTGTAAAGGGTGGGTGGAAAGAAGAAAAAAACATTATGTTCAGCTACTATCATTGAAAGAGTCCTAAAGACAAATCTGGCATGTTAAGCAGACAAAGGAGATTTAAAAGCATAAAGAAACCTAAAACCCTAAACACTCCAAGTAGACAAAGGTTGGATTTTGAGCTGGACTAACATAATAGGAGAGTAAAAGGTGTTAGAGTCAAGAAAGGAACATATGAATACAAGTATGCAATTGGACATTGAGGTAGATTCGAGCACCACTCAGTACTAGTGGAGGAGGCTAAAACAATCCATGCTTGAAAGACAATTTTTAGTAACTGGAGAATGTACAATGTAAGAAATCAAGACAGTATTCTCAAAATAGTGTTCTCTAATATTCTCAATGTAGTAGTCTCAATACTGTAGTATATGGTATTACTTTGTTTAAAGTAACTAGAAATCTAAGATTAAAACTCTATCTGAAATAACATTAACTCTTCTCGTTTAATGCAACTTTTGCATTTCTCTGTATGTGAAATGTAGGCACAACCACTAGCCCGACTGCAGGAACTAATATAAACTAAGAAGTCCACTCAGAAATCATTGTGGCAAAGCTTAAACTGCTTGAAGTCTAAGAAATCCCGGAGGGAGAGCTTTCTCAGAAATGCTCTGGTATCTTTCAGAGTTGTCATTGTGGGAAATATCAGAGAAGCAAACATGAAAAATGCAAACTGTAGATGTGAGGGAAGCATATTTTGTGCAGTGAACTATTTGGCAGTATGAGCTGTGAATGAGTAGAAGTCTCTGCGTCTGTCCCATCTACCATTTCCCGAGGGATGGAACAGTCACTACTCATGGCTGCCTCTTGTGAGCACTGCACACTTCACAATGTCAGAGAATTTTACAGCATTTGCTCTTTCCCTTAGTGTATTTCTAAGTAAAAATTATATCTCTTGGGATAAAAATACTGCATTTCAGTAAATGAGGAGTTTGGTTGGGAGATAATAATGAGTAGTAAGAAGAGGGTTTGAAATTTTAAAAAGAGTTGAGGATAAAACTTGATTTAACATTTTGTGAAATCATACGACGATAGAACACGAGTTAAATAAAAGCACATTTTTTTTGTCTAACACTGAACAAGATAGAAAGGGCAG
>JACBWW010000008.1:484453-521090 GCA_020086605.1 Lanius collurio | reverse complement strand
TATGTTGAAATTCATTTATTTTTATCCAAAACTGTTTCCAAAATGCTTGTATACCACAAAAAAGCGCTTTATCAATGGGAAATCACAAGCATTTTATCAATGGAGTTGCAAATAAATCCTTATGGTGTAAGAATGTAATCTGTTAGAGTAATAAATGCAAAACAAACCAAAGAAAAATATTTTTATTAAGTATGCCTACTTTTTAAAGATCCATTAGCATGTGTCCCTCTCAAACACTATCAATAAATGATCTATTTTTTCAGAATTACTTTACTGCTCCTGTTTTCCATTCTCCAGAACCAGAAGTCCCAATAACTCATGCATTAATTCCATAGACAAATGTGTTAAAACTTTCTTATTTCTAACAATATCATGGTCATGTGAAACAGCAACTGACTTTCTGGAATAAGAAATTCCAGTTAGGGAATCACTGTATTTCTGAATTGAGAAACATTTTCCTGGCAATAATTAAAACCTACTGCTTATAGGAAATCTTGTTTTCAATATTTTTGATCATAGGTTTAATACTTTACTTTTGCTCTAACGAATAATGCAAGTAATCTGATTTTTCTATTAAAAACGTAGTGGGTTCCTATCTGTGATCAATTTAATAAAATATTCATTTTTCAAGTCCACTGCTCTTAGGCTCTTTATTGCATCTTGTTCAAGTTATAAATTAAGGCTGCGTATCAGTTGTGGGTAGAGACAGGATCTTTCAGATGCCTTGCAGCTGAAATATATGTATGTGAATAGCATCCTTTTAGAAAGTGTGTCAATTAATTTTAATGTAATGAGTGGCATCTTTTCTGTTAGGTGGAAGAGCACTCCATTTAATGCAGTCATTTGACAAATCAATTATGAGATTTATTTTAATCTGTTGCTAAAGCTGGGGATGTCAGACTGTAGATACATGCTGGTCTGTTAACTGGTTAATAGCTTAATAGTAGATTTATTGGTGAAAGCTGCTGTTTCTGCAGGTGCCATCTCATTTTCTCTGTGGCGCACAATTAAAATCAAGCCTCAACATTCTTTGATTACATTGATTACACTGAGAAAGTATCTTTGGGTATAAGTAGTCCCTTTGAAACTTATAGGTCCTGTTTAGGGGGTAAGAAATAGATTGCCCTTCAATATTCTTAGTTGTGATAGTTAAAAATTAAAATCACAGCACAAAAAAATTTACCCCTCAAAAATTCAAATAATGGCTTCTAATTCAGATGCTTATCATGTCCTCAGACATTTTTTCACATTGCTCTTTGGTAAGATATTTCTGATTTCTCAGCTGGGAAGACACTTAAACAACTTAACAAAATGTGATTTCTTCACCTTGAGAATTTCTTTATTTACTCAGACCAGATGTTAAGCTCAGCAGTAGTCTGTTTCCAGCATTGCTAGGGGAAAGTGAGGATTCTTGTATAAAATGAGCAACCTCTTGGTAAATGCTCTTGGATTCTAGTGCTGGCATTTTAAAGATCATAGCTGAATGTCACCTGTATGTTTAATAAACTTCTAAAAGTCAAAGGCACAGTCAAGTAATAAGATGTCTGTGTTTGGTCCTCATTCATAACCAGTTATCTTATTACTTAAATAGTGATTTCTTTACATCTTTATGGAAAATTGTGAATGTGATTTGCTAATGAGGATATCTGCTGCTGTTTTACTTTTATTTTTTCTCCAAGAAGAGGGAGGGAGGGAGGGAGGGAGGGAGGGAGGAAGGAAGGGAGGAAGGAAGGGAGGAAGGAAGGAAGGAAGGAAGGAAGGAAGGAAGGAAGGAAGGAAGGAAGGAAGGAAGGAGGGAATTCTTTTAGTGTCAGTATATACTCTCATTCACCTAAGATACTAAAAACTCTTATTTATATCATGGATGAATGCTGAACTATACTATTATTTGAGGATTGCTTGATCACAGATTCTTCTGAGTACTTGCTGTCTATGTTGCTGCCAGCTCTTGAAGCTGCTGCTTTTCTGGGCTCTGAAATTTTGAGGGGTTTTTGCTTTTATTTCATTATTTCCTGATTATACAGTAGCTCCTCTTTCAGTCTAGTAAATTCCAGTCACATATTAGGGAAACATTTGGATCTCTTTCTATTTGCAAGACTTGTAGTAAGTATATCCAAGACCAAATGAGTATTAATTGGCCCCAGACACATGTATACTGAAAATTAGATGTCTAATATGATAAAAACATGGATCTGGAACAATATTTACATTAGTTCTGTTAGTCTCAAGACATTATTATTTATATAGACCATGTAACATCTTTGCCCTGAATGTGAGGACTGGAGAAAATTCCTTCTAGTTAGTCCACTAGGAAAGAAACATGCTAAGTAAATTGTATCTGTGTGTTGGTGATTATAGTGAAGAAGCTGTGAGAGCTTTCTATGCTGAAGCTCTTCTTTAGAAGAAAAAAATTTGGAGAAAATATCTCAAATGCCAATTGGCAATTTGAACTAGATGACCTTTAAACATCCTTTCAAAACCAGATTGTTCTATAAAGCTGCATAAGATATGTGAAATAAGGTATAATTGTTAAGTAAAATGTATTTGAAGAAACATCCTTGTACAAAAAGATATTAGACTTTACTCAAAGCATAGAACTCTCACGATTGCTCTGAATATTGGCAATCAGTGTTTCTGCTTTTAATTTCTTTTTCCCATTGTTTTTTCTATAATTTTACTGCCACATTCATGTGGATTCACTGTACATTTCATTCACTGTGCATTTTCTTTTTCATTTATGAAAAAGTTCAGGAAGCTAAGTAGACATTTATGTTCAGCATATCAAGTTTAATCTTTTATCATAAGTCACCCTTTATGCATAGTCCAGAAGTTCAGTTGTTGAATCTTTTGAATGACATAAATATTTTAAGAAGAAATATCAAAGGTCTTGTCTGTCTCAATCCCCAGTCCTTAGAAGTAAGAATTTTTGCTCATTTCTATTCTCTACGTTTGCCTCTTAGGGTTATCTTGACTGCCTCTTCATCTTCATTAACATCTGAATTTAGCTTATGCTCCTTAGTTTTTTGGTCAAGAATTCTACAAAATGCCTCACAAGTCAAGTGGATATTCTTATAGGCTTCCTCAACGCCTGTATATAATACAGGTCAATATTAGAGTACTACTTTGCAGTGCACATCACACAGTGTAATTCCTCATAATACATTACCAGAAAATTATTTAAACAGTGCATTCTGAAAGTAAAGTAGCTAATTGAACAGTGAGGAAATTTTCTAGAGTTCCTGATTTACAGCAGCAATGAAACATACTCCAGAACTAGTCATGAAACAACACAGAAATCATTTTAGTAGCCTTCATCCCTTCTAAGTAAATTATTAAAAAATTGCTAGTCTTAGAAAACATATCGCACATTATATTGAGGATGAAGTAGCTATTTTTGTTAGCTTTAAAAGTAGTTTGAAGGAAAAGCTTTTCTGTCACATAAATTTGGACTGGGGCAAACTTTAATGGAATCATTGATCCGCATATAGAAGCAGGAATATCTAAAAATAGATGGTTAGATAAACATTCCGTGTACTCAAATTAGGGATAGCAGCAAGGCAAAAGAAAATGATATAAACCAATTTTTGAATAGTAAACAAATACAACTAAATACCTTATAAATTGGTAAAAACTACATTGACTTGCTAAAATTATAGCCCTTTATTTACTTTTTAGATTAAATGTATCACGGAAATGTATTTTTCAATACTGGGTTTAACCAATCTTTTTTCTGAGTTCTGTTCTTATCCAGCATATGAATTGGGATGTCGGTCAACAGACCTCCAGAGGTCCTTTACTCTAATACAAACAGTTGTCTTGACTCAGATCTTAAAAACAGAAAGTTGAGAGATCGATTTAGTGTTAGTTGTAGAAATAAACTGTGGAAGCTTACAAGTGAGTTTTGTGATACATATGTCAAACGTCTCTCTTTTTTCTACAAATTTGTGAGTTAGAAGAGCACATCTAAGAATGCATCTGGAGAAAATTTAGCATTACCTATCCTACGTTTGTTCACTTTATTTCATATCTAGATCTCAGTTTGTACAGTTTTCCTTCAATAATGCAAAAAGACATTTGCAAAGCAAAGAAACCTTCCTCCCTGACGTCTCTGGCATCTCAAAATAAAAATAATCTCAACTAATCTAAGCCTGTCCAATTGATGTGATAAGCCAATGGCTGATTATTTCAGGAAAAAAGTTACTACAAATTAAGATCTTCTTAAATGGTTTGTCAGTTTGGTATTAGTTTTTGGTGACATCTTTCAGTTTTGTACAGCCTAGTGCTTTTTGAAACCAAAATGGTAAAAGCTGTTTAAAGTCCTGAATCCAAAATGCCACCTTTATTTTAAAAGAAATATCTTATAAATAAGTCATTATTTTCAGGTCAAACTCAGTGCTAGGAAGTAATATGGAAGATTATTTTAATTTCCTGAATGAAGTGTTTCGACTATCAGTTTATTACTTTTAACTTTAAGAATGATACTAAAACTGTTACATAGCCAGAAGGAGGAGGATTTTTAGTGGAAAACCACCATGTTGTAGATTTCAGCTCCCCAGTGTTTGTTTCCTTTTACTTTTGCCCTACCCTTGCCTTCCTCCATCCCCAAAAAAGCTATGACTTAGTTTTTTTGAATCCATGACTGAGTGCTACAATGCTTTATAAGATCTTCTCTAGGTAATAGAAACCTGCAATAACAGCAAGTAGACTGTGATAAAACTGCGACATAAAAGACTACTTCTAATCCTAGAATCCATGTCAGTGTGCTACAAGTTTTATCTCCTGCCATGTACAGCTTCATAAATTACAAGATTCCATTATTATTTACTAAATTTCAAAAATAGACAGAAACGGAGGAGACATATTATGCAACTTTAACAGTTTGCACTGAGATGTTTTTCTTTTTTATGTGTTTAATGTAAAATATGTGCTGTGTACTCATGCTGAAATATAAAAATAGCGAAAGGAAGAAAATTATCTGTCACACTGATCTAGTCAAGGATTTCAGGTTTTGTCTAAAATATTATTTTATTTTATATTATTTTATTTGCTGGGAGCTGAGTTTTTTATTTTTTATTTTCTTATCAGATTGATATGAAGATAGACAGTCTGAAGGAGAGAAGTAGTGGAAGACTTTCACCACAATTGTGAAAAATGAGCAGTGTCAACTTGGTAAGTTTATCTTTTTGTTGTTGTTGTACTGGTGATGGCTTTCCCATTGGTGTTCTCATTTATATTGGTAGCAAGATCTCAGTTACTGTTGATTTTATTCTTGATGTAATATTTCTGTGTAAATGTCTTCAACTTTTCCTTATGTGTTAAAAGACAAGTGTTCAGGATCTCATTAACTCTTTGAGATACCATTTTGTCATGGGTCCTAGTACTTTCAGTTCCAGTAGGAGTAGTTAGAACATAAAATTATTTTGTCATCCTTCAAGTATGTATACAATACTCCTTATTTTTCCATGCCGTGTCAGGACTGTATTTTGCAATTTGAGAAAAAGTATGAACTGCAGGGTCTTTGAAATATTATTTTTTCTAGATAATTTATTTTATTAATGTCATGGTTTAGGAATGGTGCTCCAAAATCACCAGTCACTCTTCCCCCACCCCTCCCTCCCATGGGAGACAAAAAGCAAAGATTATGGGTTGAGTTAAATGCAATTTACTGGGAAAAAGCAATGAGATGAGAAAAAATGAACTGCAACCACAAAAATATGACAAACAAAAGTGTACAAAAGAGATTTTTCATGGTTTACATGACAAAATGCTCACAAAGCCCAGAACAATGAGAAACATATGCAGACAGACCCTCCTTGCTTCCATGTTTTTTTCCTTGATTGCAAACTATGCCCATCTTCTTCTCAGAAGCAAGAATACCTTACTCCTGCCACCAAGAGTGACCTGAGGTGGTTTAGAATAACAACCTAGACAAGCCCACAAATCTACAGGCTCTGCTTCCTCATGGCTACTGTGAAAAAAATTAACTACATTCTGGCCAAAAACCAGTACAGTTGATCTAAAAAAAAAGCACAACAAACACAACTTTTCTAGAGGTTCAAATTGTAATTTTAAAACAATTAGTCATTCCTGCCTTATTCATACAAATTTTTGCTTCAGGTGAGTTTTCCTTTTATGAAAAACCTCTCCATGATTTTTTTCCTTCCCTAGAAGAAAGTCAGTGCAATTAAAGCAGTGCTTTCTCTTTCTGGAGGACAAGTAGTTTGAAACATTTAGGGATAACAGTGTCTAACTTCCCAGTGTGAGTGGAACAAGGCCTTTTATTGTCTTTACACACACACACACACAACATTTGGCTAACGATCCACTGGGAAGTGCTGGATAATGGAAAGATTTAAAAATTCAGAAAAAAATTGCAGCACTTAAGAGAATGACATGTCCAAGTTTATAACCTGAAAATACTAAAAAAACTGTGATGTCATATATCTGACACGATATAAGGCCTTATATCATAGGAAAGGACTTAGAAATGCATTACGTTTATCAGCAAAAATTACCTAATAAGAAGTTGCTGACTTCTGTGAAGACTGATCTGAAATGATCTCTAATTTCATGTATATGTGTACTCATGTATGTATGTATGTATCTCTCTATTTTTCTATCTGATGATAAGTGGATGATCTATATCCTTTATTTAAAGGAATTAAAATACTTTCTGAGTTTGACTATCAGTACCGACAATCAGTGCTTCACCCCTGCACTGACTTTGAAAGCATATCTTATAGTACTGACAAAGTGAGAAACCCCTCTGTTTCGGTTCAGGAATGTTTTTCCTAATTTCAGTGTTCCTACTGAAACAACCCAGACCACACTCCGCTTGCTTACTCTTCCTTCCCTCCTGGCTATGGCAGGATGGAGACAAGACAGGAAGGCACTCAGACGTAAAGATCCAGTATTGAAATAAGAACAATTAGCTAGAAATAGCAATGAAATAAGAAAATGAAGAGCAAAATGACAATACTAATACCAGAGCGCACAAGACAAACAATTCCCATGCCATTGCTCACCACACAGAACCCGGTGACACACTCTGGCAAACCCCTCCACCCCTGGGGCTCATGGTGTGAGATGGTATCCAATAACCCCACAGTCCTGACCGTGCCCCTCCTGGACGCAGCAAAAATTAACCCTGTCCTGGCCAGAACCAGAGCATTTCCACACCTTATTCTACACCATGGACATCATGCCCATGTCCCACATCTTCCAACTATATTTATATATATATATAAATATATGTAGACATATACACAAGCACAAGTATGATTCCCATAGTCAATGGCTCTTCCTCCAAAATGTCTTTAAAGGTAATTTAGTCCATGACTGTGGGTTCTATCCATCCTCTCTCTCTTTCAGAGCAGGAGGACTGGTATGGTATCGGATTGTTGCAAGCTGTATAAGGAGCATATGACGTGTCTCTGGAGCAGTCCATACTCATTGTCCATAGTTGATACGCCATGCAGTGCCAGTGTCATTCAGCAACCAGTATTATATTATAAAATTCAATATCACAGACTCTTCTTGCCAAAAATTCAAATTCCCCTGAGGTACACGTGGTGTTTCACCATCCCTCTAACCAGTGCACTCAGGTCCTTGTGTAAAAGCAATCCAACAGGTGGGTTTGCCTTTACTTGAGGCAGCTCTAGTCCAGGTTGTTTTCCCTACACCATTCCTAATATGTATCTTGGGGACTTTATGCTCTTCTATGCTATGTGGAGGTTTTGATTGGACCGGGTCCACTCAGTAGGTAGAGCCTCTAGTGTAACTAATCAGATGGCCTACATTAAAGGTAGATCCCAATATTAGAAGGTTCCATCACACATTGCTGTTTTTCACAGTCCATTGTACTCTTAAGTTTTCCCAGAGGCTGGCACACAACAGGGAAAATGACACACCCACTCAATTCTGTGCTCTCTGGGCCAGGTGTCTATGAGGATATTTTTGAAATGAGTCCTACTGAATGACTCAATTCTTTCAGGGCAGCCATGTCACCACTGGACTTGCTCTTCAATGCTCAGGATGGTGTTCTGGGCAGTGGTGTGAGGCACAGGGTGTGTCTCCAGCCATCCAGTGGTTGTTTCCACCACTGTCAGTGCTTGCCTTTTCGGACTTGTAGCAGTGTGATGTAATGCTTCTGCCAGGACTCTTTAGATTTATATTTCTACCATCAGCTCCTATATCACAGAGGCTTTACCTGCATGGCCTGCTTGACAGCAGCAAGTTTCACAGTGATGGAGAGCCTGAGATATAGTGACCATGGGTAAGCCCACCCCTCGATCACAAGCCCATCTGTGTATTGCATCCCTTCCCTGATGACTTGAGGTGTAATGGGCCCACTGAGCCTCAAACAATTCCCCATTATGTTGCCAGTCCAGATCCACCTGAGATCTTTAACCTCAGCAGTCCAATCCACATGTCTGTTGTTGGGAAGTTCTTCAGTAGCCCAGCTTTTGAGTACATGTGAATCTACATGATGTGCTTTCACAGTTGGTTTCTCTACCCACGCAGCAATGTCTTACCACACTTCATCAGCCCAGGTAGGTTTCATAGGTTTCCCTCTGTGCTGCCAACTGGTCTTTTTCCATCACTCCAGCCACCCCCACAGAGTATTTGCCACCATTCACAAGTCAGTGCAGAGGTAGATGACTGGCTATTTCATTCAGCAATTTCAAATCCAGCTGGATGGCTTTAAGCTCTGTCCTCTGACTTTATCTGCCTTGCTCCTCAGTAGCTTCTGAGACTTGCCATATAGGAGTCCATACAGCAGCTTTTCATTTTAGACATGTCCCTATGATATGATGATATCAAAAAAGAGAGTGTCACTTTTCATTGTCTGGTAGTTGATTATATGGTGGTGCCTCTCTAAGTACACATCACCTTCCCCTCCTCCTCTGATGATGGTCTGAAATATTTGTCTTCAGGAGAGTTTGTGATGAATTCCAAGATCCCAGGGCAACTGGGGTTTTCTATTCAAGCTCATTATGTGTGATCCACCTACTCCATGTAGAACCAGTGGCATGTTGTTTTACAGGGAATATCCCTTTGAGCATCCAGCCCAGCACTGGCAGTAGGAGTGCCAGGAGGACATTTGGCACCAATCACTTCTGAAGCAGCTCAACCCCTCCATAAGCTGCTGGTGTGTCTGGATGTAGCAGTATCATCAGGATGTAGCTGGTCTCAAACACTTTGCATGCTCAAACTCAGAATCCCAGGGGTTGTCTTCAAGTCTACCTGGGTAATTATTGCAGGGGCTTTGGAAAGGACCATTCTCTCCAGCTGCAGTGTAAAACACATTTTTACACATCTTGTTCTGTCCTGACTGACCCAAGGGCTACAGCACGAACAATCTCCTGTTTGATTTGTTCAGAATCTTGTTGTAACTCAGGTCCCCACCTGAAATCATTCTTCCTTTGGGTCACTTGATAGAGAGACTTTACAATCTGACTCTAGTCCGGAATAAAGATCCTTCAAAAACAGTGTCTAAGAAAGCTTTTATTTCTTTTTGCTGGTTGGTGAGGATGTAACTGCTATTTTTTTGAATAAATCTATCAGAACCTGGCCTGACCAATGTTCCTCTTGTCATTTTACTCCAAAAAAAATTAATTTCCTGGGCAAGACCCTTTGTCTTCTTAAAAATCTCTGAACTCCAAACATGGTGTAGACTGACTTGTGGAGACATGGCAGACATAGTAATAAAAGTATGCTTTCTTTAACATCCAAAGGAAATTCAAAGTTCTCAAAAGTTCTTGTAACAAGCCTGAGGAAGAAAAAGGGGGTGAAAGGTGAGGAAAATTATCCTTCCCTGTTCTGTCCACAAACTGTGTACAATTATTATTGAATTCTCAGAGGTAATATGTGAGGTAAGGGCAGGAGCACAGTACTGAGTACACATTCCAAATGACCCTCATTGTCCTTGATGTTGTCATGGTGATTCTTCACAGTACAGCAATAAAGCAATCCTTATCCATCTTGATGCTCTGAAAAAAGAGAATCACAGTGCATATATGGGAGAATAATACAGTGTCAAGCACCACAACCACATGAACAGACAAAGCAACATTGTGACCAGTGCCTCTGTATGCAATAAAAAAAATATGTATATCAGATTTGATTCCAAGCCACTCTGGGAAGACCTGCTGTTATTTCAATCCTTCAAGTCTCAAACTGGGTGCCAGAGAAAGCTGTTGTGGTTTACAAATAAGAAAATGAACAGTAAGAACAACAATACTTACAGCAGAGTATGTAAGGTAGGTGAATGATTCACACAATATTTTTCACCACATGGAACCCAGCACCACCTGACCGCACAAATTGTACACCCCAGCCAAACTGGAAATGGCCCAGCCCTCTCCTTACACCTTGCACATGGTATGAGGCCATATTGAAGAACAGGAGTGCTTTCCAGAGGTTAAACTTGCCCAAGGACACTTGCTTTACCATTGTCAACTCTTACTCATGTTTCAGGTAGCACAAAAATACTTTGTTTCTTCAATGTGTTTAAATTGGAAGCTGTTCACTCCTTCTTGAAAATTCTTGCCCTCCAGAAAATGAAAATACATCTAGAAGATATCTTTGGAGGACAAAAACTTGGAATTCTGTTATGCAGAACAGATAATTTTGTGTAAACCTACCTGCATGCCTCGATTTAGAGTGTGCCAGGAATATACCTTTCAGAATTATTTTGAAAATTTCAACTTGCTTTGATCATCATTAGGTATAAAAAGTTTTTAGTTCATTGTTTATTTGGTTATCTGGTTGGTTTGTTTGTTAGTTGTCTACTTGGCTGGTTTTTTATCCATGAGGAGGATTAGATACTGATGCAGATTTCTTAAAGCAGTTATGAGATATCCATCCTTGGAGGTGAACAAGTATAAACTGGCATAATCCTGAGCACTGTGGTCTAAGTAGTCCTGTATTAAGTGGGTGGGACTAGATGGCCTCCAAAGTGTGCTTCCTATCAAAATAATTCTGTAGATTTTTAGTTTTGTGATGCTCTCATTAATGTTATTCCCAAAAAGGAGGGTAGTCTTATGAGAATTTTTTTTCTTAAGTTCACTAACCACTTCAAGGAATTAGTTATGAAATTTAACCGGCATGAAATGTCAATGTGTTCAGCCTGGGGAAATTATCAAGGGACTTAAACTGTGAGGAAAAGTAATTGAGATTTGAGAAGACACATACTCGTAAGTACAAAGATTTTGCACACTCTTGCTGTTAAAATGGGAGCAATTGGTCAGCTACTGGAAACTGTAACCAAATTTTGTATATGGATACTGAAAATATGCTAATGTACTTTCCTTTGGGAAAACTGAAGGTAAAAACTTGACTGCAAACTTCTGAGATTCCCCCTTATTTTTTTTAGTCTAGCTCTTGCTGTCATCTTTTCCAAAAGCAGCTCATACCATAGTAACAGATGCATAACTTTAAAAGTTACTAGTATGGTTATTTTAGTTTACAGCTGTATTTGTTTGTTGTTTTACCTAAAGAAATCAAAGAAAGGCTTTATGGATGTAATTTCTTCCTTTTTTAAGAGCAGAATAATAGAGTGCTATCTTAATACCATATGTACAATGATCAAGACAACAATTCATCCCTGGCACAGTTTGCTAGAAGTCAAAGGAATTGCATCAGAGATAAATCTGGTCAATTAATGTTTAAAGGAAACAGTTGACTAAAAGGCTATATCACACCCCAAAAGTGATTCATTTCTGAAAAAGAACTAATCTTAACAGCAGTGAGGCCAATAAGTCATGGGACAGGTAAAAAGGACTCTTTAAGCCCTTATTTTTAGCTGCTTCAAAATGCCATCTAATTCCTGTCACCCTTCAGTTCCTGACTACACTAGTAACTGCTAACCTTTTCCCTACCTTGATCTTCTTCTGGCATTTCAAAAACACCTTCATTAAATAAGGAATTCATTTGCAGCTTTAACAATGATTTATAGTCCTTAGCTTTTCTACTGTCCATGTAATTTTAAGCATATTTATAGGAATGAGAAGAAAAGATGATCTGGGGAACTGCATCAGTAAACACTATAATTAAATATAACATACTTTTTTTTTTCTTTTTGGTTTTTTCTTTTTTTTTTTGGTGTAAAAAAAATTACTATCAGTTTTGTGAGCAATATTTTAAACATATTGTAATATTGAACACTCCTAAGAAAAAATAGAAGATTTCATCTTAATATTACTATGGTCTTTGACGTATAAAAAAAGACATATGTCATTACTGTAGCAAACAGTATCATCAAGATCAAGTCTTGTCTGTTAATTTCACATTCCTAATCTGAGGAAATAAAAGTAGTTGAAGTTAGGTGTTGAGCTGGTTTGGCCAAACTTAGAAATGTATCCTCTGAAAGAGGCAGGTTACAAACCACTCCTTCCCCACCAGGTTTGGGAAAAAAAAAATTTTCTTTGAAGAAAAGTGAAAGAGATAAAACCTATTTATTTAACAAACACAGAAAAAAAGGACAATAATGCTAAATAATAAAACCTCTTGCCATGGAGAGAAAAACCTGGGAAAATATTAGAGTCCTTCTGTAGGTCTCCCTCCTCCTTGGAGCTGGGTCATAGGCCCACCTCCAGGGTCCAAGACCTCAGTGGAGGTATTCTGATGCTGAAACAGTCCAGCAGAGCAGAAAAGGAAAATCCAACATTCCAGGAAAACAAAAGTTCAACTTTCTCTCCAGAAAAACAGAAGCCAAAAAAACTGGCTGAAAAGAAAAAGCATCAGCTTCCTCTGCTCTCCCCACAGCAGCAGCAGGAAGAGTGCAGACAGTGTGTACCTCTCTGTATCTCTCCCTGTGTCCTTGAAACACAAAATTGTTTTGAAAAGTCGGCTTGGCTCTCTCTCTCTCTCTGCTCTTAGACACAGTTTAAAGGCATAGAAAGGCATAAAGCTAATTTCTGGTCGTAGCAGCATAGGGGATACACATCATAGAGCCACCTCAAGAGAGGTGTCTTTCCACAGATATGGGAACAGTTTAATAAATACAGGAAAGGAACCTAAGTGCTGTCCTCAGACAATTTATTATTTATACCTTGGCTCCCTTAGGAGGTTGTTCTGGCTGGGAAAAGATTCCATTTAGCACAGAGAATTTTCCCAGGACCAAAAGTTTCTTTTGAGAAATCCAGAATTGTACCCTGCCATCAGTTGAGACGAAGTACAAATATGCCTCAGGAAGAGAAAATGCTACAAGAGCTATCATGTCTGCTTCCCTTAGCTGAGAACAATGGGGGAGTTACTTGACTATAACTGTACTAACTATATAAATGTATTTCTTCAAAATCAGTTTCACAGGGTTAGAATCATACACCTACCTTCATGTTCGAGATCATGTTCTATTCCCATATTGGTAAACTGAGTGGTGTTTGATCTAAATGCATGTCAAGTTCACGTCACTGGGTCATTTCCATACAGCAGCTACAAGATGCTTCTGTTAGGTTATTATGCTTCTTCATATTAACTTGCACAAGATACTTCTGGGCATGTCCAGTTTTTCAGTTAGTGTATGTTATCAGAACCAATTTGATCAAAAAAGCTGAGCCATTTTAGGTTATCAGATTTTTTTTTAAATGAAAATTTGTAGAGCATTTCTTGTGTTTTCAGTTGCATTAAGAATAGAGCTGAGGAATCCCCGAATTTTTCATCTTTATTATTTTGGGTATGTTTCTTCCTATTGGTTTTCTCTTGCTGCCTGTGAGACATCTCTGGCAATGAAAGTGTTTTAAAATCATTTGGGAAAGGCTGCTCTTTGATCTGCTAATTTAGTAGAGGTATGAAAAGACGTTTTTTACATGCTTTGCAAACAGTAGGTGTGAGTGGGTAGAAGGGTCATAAATGACAGGGAGAGAAGAGCAGCTCTGAAAGTAGGACAGGAGCTGTAGCAAGAGGAAGTAAAACAATACAGCTGGAAAGAGAATGAAGGCTAGACTAATCAAAATATTACAAAGACGGTAAGAAAGGGAGAGGGAAAACTCTGACGTTAAAAAATGTGTAGTGTATTTTCAGTATGTGGTTACGTCTGCAAAGTCACATTTTTCTGTGTATTATGTCTTATCATAAACATTATAAATTGGAACATCTTGTAAGCAAGCACATGAAAATTTGTGCTTATTTAGCAGCGTTTTCCATTCCTCTCTCCTTAAAAATACATCCAGAACCATGACCACTGTCTAATTTGTGCTGAAGCTGTAACTTTCCAAAACAAGCATGTCAGCAGTCCCTTCCATGATGTCCTAAGAAATGTATGTTTCTCTTACCTTCATAATATTTTCTTTAGTTTTGGGATATCATAGAGTTATTTTATTAGTAAATATTACCCAAGTAACTTCTTGACCTCTTTGTTCAGCTGATGCCCCTTTTTTGATTTGGATTTGATGATCCTTCTGGGTCCCTTCCAACTCAGAATATTCTGTGATTTCTGGAGGGACACTTTGTAGTTTTCATGAGACAAGACAAGTTTTCATCAGACTATGGAACAGTGGAGGAGGAAATCTCAAGCATTAACAGCTCAGAAATATAGAGATCATGGTATTTATTTTAAAACCTCCCTTACCTTATTTCATGCATTGTTCTTACACAATTTCGCCATTCATTTTGGTTCCATTTGCAGGCACAAGAGGTTGGTAAATTCTCTGAACCCTTCTTGTTGAACTCTCTCCCCTAATAAATCTCTAATTAAAGCTCTGTGAAAACAGGTAGGATCCAAGGAAAATCTTGTTTTACTTTTAATAATTTTTATGTATTTTTCAGGGTGGGTTTTAAACTTTAGATTATCCATATGTTTCATCTTGAACTACATCCAGTCTTCATCTGGTTGGAGAAGAATTTATAACCCTTTAATCAAGTTCTGATGAGCATTTTCCTGTGATGAAAGAAGAAATGAAAGGCTCATTAAGGGAACATAGTACCCAATTTTTAAAAGTGCTCTTTACTTTTTAAAAAAGCAGAAAACATTCTATTATGTGAAACTACAAAACATTTTTGCTATCTTTTCTGATATTTCTATTACACTGTGGACTTTAAAATAAAGTAAGAATGGAATGGTATAAGATTCACTTTGAAAGCTAACTATCCAATACTAGTAAAGAAAGCATGTCCTGACCTATGCAACAGTGAATTAGGGTCCACTATCTTATGTTTGGATTTTACATGTGCATAAATGTACTTCTTCTGTGAGTTCTGGCTTATTATTGTTAAATTTTTCTTTACAATTACTGGTACTGGAAATACACCTCCATAATTTCCTTATGCTTATTGGCTTTCAAATAGTAATAGCAAATAAAAATTTAAAAATATGCCAGCCCTCATAGATTTTATTTAATTGTGGGACAGTGTCTCACTCATGCTAAAATAAATAATTTATCAGAAAAAAGTCCTGAGAGACCTTTATAATGCAAAGCATTTTTACATTTGAGACCTCTGATATTTACCACATGGTCAATGAACTGATTTTAAGGATGATTTGATGTTCATCTAGAAGAGCAGGCTTATCAGTTCATAAATATGTGCTACAACAACTTTCCCAACAAACTTACCCCTATCTAGAAGAAATTCTGAAAGACTCTGCCCAAAATTGGTAATTATGGTCTTCCTTGTTATTTTCTTTATAAAATATTCTTGTTGAAATTTGCTTTGTTGTACCTTACCTAGATAGTTATTTCTTTTTAAAGAAAATGCTTAGCTCTGTTGTATTATTAATCAAAATTTATGCTTCTAGTAACCATTCCTACAGCAAAATAAAAAAAAAAAAACATAGAAAGGGTACAAAGAAAATGAAGTTATAATATCAAAACTGTACACAGTGTTGAACTTTTTTATTTTAACTGGCAGAAAAGGTTTTATTTTCAGCACTGATGAATAAATTAGCTCTTGAGATGGCAAGACGGCGATATTCAAGGCAGTTGGTTACAAATGTGAGTTTTCACTTCATAACTAATTGTGCTTAATTTATCAGTAAGTTAAGCCTATTCAGTATTCCTATACGTTAAAACATTTTAATTTAAGTAACTTTTTAATTTGCTATTTTATGACTTTGTGCTAGAGCTGATTTATTCTTTATGGAGGAGAATGAAGCACTTCTCACCTTATCATATATTTGTAGAGAGAAAAAAATATTTTACAGTCTTTATGATAAACAAGTAATCTCCAAATTAATGGCCAAAGTTACTTCCCGAAACAATGTCTTCCAATGATATTGCATGAAAAGAGCAGATAAGATGTATTTTGCCCAAGCTAAATGTAATCAAAGAAGAAAATGGAAAAAAATGGCAATGCATGCAGCCAGACAGAGAAGAGAGGTGCCTTGGATGAAGCACTCTTAAATGCTAAATTCATTATTGGCTTAATGAGGAATTTCTGTGAGCTTCTTTTTATTTATTTGTTTTATAAGCTGCAAGAAGTACCAGGTAGTTTTTCTGTTATGATAAAAAATTTTCTAGCATCTCAGGAAATTGGTGCTTTCACTAGCACTAATATTTTTCTCCTGACTCTTACCCACTCCTCTAAGAAAGGTCTGGAATGCTTGGCTTATATTGAATTGGCCCCATGACATTTTACTGCAAAGGTTAAGGAAAAATAACCTCAAAGGAAGTGCAAGAGATATGTTGGCAATCCATATGAAATAGCCATGAAAATCTTTGAAATTAGAGACTTCCTGCATAAATGGAAACAAGAGTGAACAAAGAGGAGAGAGAATTCGTGAAGCTGCGGAGATTTTATATCTACGTGCCCAGAACAATCCTGCAGAAAGGAAAGGGGAATGCACACTCAGGTATCCCCTCACCTGTCAGGCTAAAGGACTTAGATCACAGGGCACATCTGCTTGATTAAATAAACCCTGTCCTCTACAAGAGCAGTCTGAGAAGATGCAGGTGTAGGTGAGAAATGTTTTCAGCCATTTTCAGGTTTCTGGTGTGTCTTACAATACAATAATTCATTTAGAACCACTACCCTTTATCCTGTCACATGAGGTCATGCTAAAAGGTATGTTACATCTTTGTTACAAGTACTGAAAGGCCATAGTTAAGTCTTCATGGAGTCTTCTCCTGGATAAACAAGTTCAACTCTCTCAGCCTTTCATTATAGGAGAGATATTCCATCTCTCTGCCATTTTTAAACATTCCAAATTAACTTTATTCAGGCTTCAGACTGTTAGTTCTTCTTTTTCATCTTATTTCACTTTTTCTTATCCCCTAATCTTCCCTCTCTATCTCTGTGGGTCTCTATTTAAAAAAAGTACACATTATTCCTGCTGCTTCTTTTCATGCTTAAGGGACATCCCAGAACACTCCAAGTTGCATTTTTGTATCCACTTTTTTTTTTCTTCCTTTTAATGAATCTAGTGTACTGTCTTGCCAGAAGCTCTTTCCTTTCTAATGGAGCATATAATAATCAAAATTACAAATCTGCCTCACCTAAAAGTAAAAGAATAAATTTGACTAATACAGGACTGGTAATGTGTAATAAATAAGGCTAATGTGTCACAAGAGGCAATAAATATGGATATTAAGATGTACAACAGCCATTTTCAGCAATATGAAAGCCACAGAATATGTTTCTTCTATCTCTTCTAGTTTGTTTCAGTATGTAAATTTATCCTTTTAAGACTATGCAGCTGTTGTCGAATTAAAAATTTATCTGCAGCCTACCAAGATACAGCAGAATTTTCCAGCAGTGAACTTTGCAGAGAGGAAACAAATAAAATTAATAAAATCAGAATATTCATTGAAAATAATACATAAGTCCTCATGAAACTGCAGATGTCTAAAGGATATACAAGCATACCTACATTCATGGATGCTGCATTTTTGCTTTTGTAAAGGACCAGCTGCTCTCTAGGGTGGTGATGTGTCTTTAGGAAGCTGATCAGAGTCCGTTTCTTCTCTCCCCATTGATTGTGAGAAAAGTATCAAACAAAACAAGGTGTGGGGGGGTCTTCTTGTTATACATTATTATGAATTTCAAATCCAAAGTTAGAATTGTATCTGAAGTAAATGGGTGAAATCCTTCGAGACTTTTTCACCAGCATGTAATTTCATTAGAATTCATTAAGTCACTGTAGAGAAAAAGAATAGGAAAAAAAAAAAAAAGAGCAATCCCAGGGAGGGTTGCTACTTTCAGCTTTCTTTTTCCTCCTTTGAATTACACACTAGAAAGAATTTTGAAGATTTTCTGTGTTGTTTTTTATGATGGTTTGCGTTGCCATCTCCAAAGTACTGCCAGTAAAGCAGTATGGTTGGGTCTAAAATTACAATCAATATATTCTCAAGTTCTGAGGAGCATAAGTGTAGCTTTCATCTTATCTTTACATTATACTGAATTTATTTTATTTCTGCTAAAATTTAGGTATTTATACGGCTGCAAAACACTGAAGGAGTTTCACATATTAACTTTTGTTACAGTATCAGAATTAAATCCTTCTCTAGATTTGCAGGTACATGTGAGAACTGTTAGCAAGAATTCTGTTAACTGTTAGCAAGAGAACTGTTAATATTTAGCTGCAGGAGTTCAGCAGCTTGACTAGTTCAGAGTTTTTGGGTGTTTTTTTTTTTTTCTTCTTATTGCACTGCTGTTATGTTCATACAATGCTGAAATTTGAAGAAGCTCTGTGTTACCTCACCATTAATATTTTTACTGTGTTCTATTTTTCACTTGTGTATTGAATTTTAATTCCCCTGGAACCCTAGACTGCTGACTGAGTCACAATAATAATAGTGATTAACACTCAGACTGTGTGATGTGTAAGTATCTCAATCCTTCTGTAATACTCCATCTTGTAGCAAGAGAAAAGTTTGGAAATAAGTAGACAGTGAATCTTTTAAAAAATTTCCAATTTAAGGAAATTTTTCATGTCCTACCATACATAAATCTTTTGAATGGTGTGCTAATTGAAATTCAGGATGTTAAGGGGAAAGAGACTTGATTTCACAAGACTAGCACTGTTCTAATCCCTCTGTATTTTTGTTTAATTTCCATAAATTTCTTAAGAAAACATACCACGTTATCGGACAGATTTGAAGGGGTTACTGAGGAAAAAGAGGATGTTTGATTGTTTGGTTGGTTTAGGAAGACGTTTGAGTTTGGCAAATACTTAACTCAATTCTCACACACTTCAGCATGCCCCTTCCTTAAATCAAAGTCAGGCTGGCTTTTTTGTGGAGTGTAAGAGCTTCAGGTACTGTTGCTTCATTTACGGACTCAAAAAACGAAATTGTGCAAACTTCTGCAATGGGATATCCAGCAGACAAACATAATTTTTGTTTTATCATTCTGCCAATATAGGGCTATCCATGATCCATATGTTTTTTTGGCATAAGTTGTAGAAGATGTAAACTGTCCTATCATTAATCCCAGCACACCAGGAAAAGGCAAAAAAGGAAGAAAAAAACCCAAACCACCACTTTTTTTGAACAACAAATCTTTAAGAAACATTTAGTTGGAAACTATCTGCTTCTGTTATTTCTTCAGGAAGTATAGAGGCTCTGTTGAGCATATAGGATGAACCATCAAGATGTTTGGCTTATTCAGTATCCTAGAACTGATTAAAAATCATTAGAGATTAGCAGAAGGTAACAGATTGACACAGGAAATTATAAGTCAGGTAGAAGATATGACAGCTTCTTTCTTCCTCCTCTCCAAGGAAAAATGGAATATTTCTTACAAAAATATTTTTAAGTATTCTATTTAATTACAAAGCCATTTCAGGAATTATTTTCTGATTAACTTTACTTAGACCTTCTTGTCATTTTATATAGGTAATATCTATAAACTACTGAGTCTATGTCTTCTTGTGAAAACGCAGGAAGTGTTATGGTCTTTAACATCCCAAATGACACAAAACCAATAGTGAAGCCCAGACAGAGTGTCTGCCACATCTGTGGAAATTTATTGCAAAACAGCAAAAATATTTTGACATAGATCTTTACTGCCTATAAGTGCTGATTTCACATTCTCAGTGTGCTTCACAGAATTTTGTCACAGAAATATTTTGTCATTGCCATGTAAGATTTGAAGTGAGTGACTACAGAGTATGGCATTTGTTATTAATTACAGCTCTAGGTCTCCTTTGGCATTCTCAACAGATTATTTTTCAGACTTTATGGAAGATAGCAATTAACTTTTCAAATAGGTCCACTCATGAGGATCCCAACATCTAAAATTAGACCTCTAAGTTAAAAAATCTTGCCTAAAAACCTGACTTTCCTTTGCTGCTACTAATGTTATTAATAAACCTCAGGCCCCTAAGATCTCTTCTCCTTTACACTTTCCTTCTCCTCTGGGGATAGTTTGTTCTGGATGAATCCTCTTGTGTTATCAAGGCTATATCCACTTCATTCTTTTATTATAACAAACTGCAGTTGAACTTCAGTAATTGCTAGACAGAGCTAGGCAGCTATGCTATGTGTGGAATCAAAGCCACCTGACAGTGTTCTACCTGTCATCCTGTTACAACTTTACAGCTGCAGTTGTTTTAGACTTGTGGACATATTCTTTGGTGAAGTTGCTGCTTAACATTTCTTTGGTTTGGTTTGGTTTGGTTTGGTTTTTTTTCTTGTGATGCTTTTTAACTATTTGACTAATACCATTATCATATGCTGCTTTAATTTCTGTAGGAAACATTTCTGTAGGAAATGAGTATTTGAGTCGTGTCAGAAGCAAAAAGTCTGCTTGCAAGTATTCCTTTCTTTGGTGGTTTGTTTGTTTTCAGGTTAGGAGTCTTTTTTGTATGCCTATCTCAGGCAGTCCATCAGTTCTTAGTCTGAGACGTCATTTGCCCCTTAGAAAGCATTGTTTTAAAGTAAAAATTTAAAAAAAAAATCAAAACACCTCTCTTAAATGTAGAGGATTTTTAGTTAAACTACGGTCATATAAATGGCCTTTCTACCCCTGAGCTAATTAGTTTTTCTGTATTTTAAACAAAAAAGAAATTTTAGCTTAGTACTGCAGGTGTTTATATCTATGAAAATGTGATTGCACTAAAGGGCATTCATCTTATAAATAGCAGAAATAGTGAAAGTTAAAGTTAACTATTTATATCCAGTAGTACTGTTCTATACAGTATTCAATTGGGTAAGTGATAATGATCTGAAATTAATTGAAACACTGGAATCTCCATTTCTTAAAAATGTAAATATTATGCTTAAAATATATCTCATAACAGAATTTTTCTATTTTGTGTCTATGATGCATATAACTGTAAATGTAGTGAAAATAAAGATAGACTCAAGTTTCGAAAGGGCTTGAACTCTTCTTTATTACTTCTAAAACTATAATTCCAGTAGTGTATATGAGTTCATTTACTGTGTATGGACTTGAGCAACTATGAAATCAGCCATATTTAACCTGAGCTCGAATGGTTTATAGGTGTCACTCTTGAGCAATGACAGCAAAAGCTGCAATAGATAGGTTTCTAACTTGACAAGTTCCCTTTTCTAAATACAAAAGCCTCAGATTAAGGTACAATTATGGCATATGACAAGTATGGAATGGCTTGAAAAATGCTGATTTTTTCTAACAATAAGTATTTTTTACTTACTTGTTTATTTTTGTCATATTTTAAAAGGAAAAAAAAATTAGCATAATCATTAAGACAGGCACCAAGTGAATTTGAATTATTTTTAAATATATTTTCTCTCTGTCTTAAGAGAATATTCAATGACTATGTATTTTTCGCCAAGTAAATCTCTTTAACTTGGTTCTTCAGTGTTTAGACAACATCATCACTGAGAATGTGGGTGAACAGGCTTTATTTTGAGAAAAATCAGTGTTTTAATTCTGTTAAGGCTTTTTTTAATTGAAAAGCTGCTGAAGTTGGTTTTTAAAGTCTTCTCCTCTTTCTTTTTTTTTTTTTTTTTCCCCCGATATTGAATTAGATATGTTTAGCTGGGTACACTGCAGAGGTAAGATGGATTGCAAGACACCCCCTCACAGTCTGGTTGCATACTGCTGCACAGCATCTCTTTCAGAGGGTTCTGCTTATAGTACCCTGGTATTTTTCCCTATAGTGAATTTTGCTGCCTGTAAAGTGTGAAAAGTATCCAAAAGAAAAAATATATCCTTGACAATTAACTTGATTGAGTTTAGTTCTGCTCTTAAGAAAGAAGGGCTTTTACGTGTTCTTCTTCACCAAAAGTTTGAAATCATTGTTTATTCAGTATTAAATTCTGGTAGATATCAAGTACCCTAACCTGAGGCATTAAAGTCCATTTGCACAAATGATCGCTGAAGTCAGATGGAAGATCTATATGTCTGAACCTTAGTATTTTGAAGAACTGCCTGTATTTGTCTCCAGATATGGACACTCTGAGGTATCACTTTGTCAGTGAATATCTATATGAATTTCAACCCTTCCCATACAGGTAACTTATTACCATTTTATCATATGTACTCATTTTCAAAATGTCATTAAAACATGTGTAGTGGTGAAAATCTCTCTTTTTCTTAACCAAAGAGAGCATAGTAATTTTGACTGTTAGTTAAAATACTACATATACTAATGTTCTTTCTTACTGAAGAAAATACTACTGCAAAAAAATGTGGTTTTAAATCTTGGGATTAATTATTTGCCTTTTCTCTTTTTTTCTTTTTTTTGCTGGGTTTTCTTAAATATGAATAAAATTTCCACTTATGATTCATAAAAAAATGTCTTCCATGGATATCCTATAAATTTGAGTTATTTCTATTAATGACTACATAGCAGCATGTAATTTCTCCATCTTTCTAAGCTGCCATGATATTTGGTATTTTGAAGCAAGCCTTAGTCTGAGCTTTGTCATATTCTTGTGGTTAATGGAATTTGTGGTTAATATAGAGAACTATTCAGCTGTTTCTGCTACCACAGCAGGTTTGGGGGCCACAAAAAAGATTTGTAATACAGTATAATTATTTTGCTTTTGTAGACAAATATAAAAGAATGACATGAAAATCAGGCCATCGTCAGATTCTCACAGTCAAAAGAATTTCTGGTCTAGTATATTTCAGGATAACTTTTGCCCACGTACTCTGTGAAAACCTGAATAATAAAACATTATGTACCCTGTGGGGTTTGCATGCTGAATGGCTGGAACCTTTAAATTTGATGAGCTTTGTTGTTGATTTCTTGTGTCTGGGGCCTAAAGAGGGTACGTGATCTACATGAGTACAGTTTTATGGACAGAAGAAATTCAAGTCTTTCTGAAAAGAGTGTAAATCCAGTATTTTTCAGATCTAGCCAGCTTTTCTTCTTGAAGGAATAGTGCAAACAGATTAGTTTTTAATTCCAAAGATTCATGAACAAAGACTTTCAGTTTACACCATTATTCTGTGTCAGTGCCAGGTAACTTTATTCACTGCATGAAGAAGGATGTGCCTTTATGGAAGCTGGTTTTGTTAAGGTTTGGGCTTGCTGTTGTCCCACACTTCTATTGGACATTGCTGTGGTTTATGAGCAGATATAATAACTAGATTATTTATTCTGGTGTATTGCTTTTCAGCTTTTCTATTTCATGCATAATTTTTTGTACATGGTTCCATTTAATTATTGCTGGAAATGGATGAATGGTCTTAGGAACTATCAAGCAAAACTTTAATTTAATTCAATTGAATTTATATAATGTTACCTGTCAAAGATGAAATTTCAAATAACATAGAGAACAAAGAAATGAGAACATGGTAGAAAAAGACACTTGCAAATTAAGCAAAAATAATAAAAGTTAATTCTAATTAATTTTGAGGAAAAATAATTGAAGATATCAGCGGTTTTTCTGCCAGCAGATAGCTGGATTTGGATGACGTGGTAAGACTGGCAGAGAACTAAGACAGTGAGCAAACACTAATCAAGACAAGATGTATCAGCAGAAATGGTAACAAAAAGAAAAATGCAAAATCATATAGTTATGAAATGACCAGGTGGTAACTGTCTTTCTGTCACTGTTGTGTCTTTTTGGCCCTGTCTTCCCTTGTTTATTGCTTTCTAACTGTTATCAGTCAGTCTGAAAAATTTGTAACTGCTTCTTAAATGGCCACTTCCACTTCTAATGCTTCAGGCAACCTCACACCTTATTAATAAAGGAAAGGGTAGTCAGCCAAATTCAGTGCTTAGCCTTGTAAACAATTCAGGACCAAAGTGGGGTCCATTAGGAGACAGTAAAATGATAAGTAGGTCCAATCTGGCCACTGGTTTGTGGGAGTCAAGATGAAACATAAAGATGAAGGCAGATTGTTTTTTAACTAATGAGTGGAGATCTCTTTTATTAGACTTAAAGAAGAAGCAAAAGCCAATTGGGAAACTTCACCTATCAATAATTTAAAAATACAATAACAAAATAGTGATAAGGGCATCACTGCACCAAGTCACAGAGAATAAGGTCCCAGTGAAGTCAGGGTAAATCAGGTGGAATAAAAGAATTGGTCTCACTTTTGTTCTCTTCTTGATGAGACAATGGTAACACTAATTTCTTTTGCTGGTAATTTAAATGACAGACCAATTAAATTTACCTAGTGAGAAAATCCATTTGTTTATCTTCTATTATGAAACACAGTGAGACACAGGTGAAGGGGAAGCATCAGGCTTTCTCACTGTAGTCTTTGAATGGTTATGGGCCATGACAGCAATGTCTTTTTAGAAGAGGCATCTTTAACCTGAAGGGTCCTCTGTTCAGGTGTTTTATTTTCATGTGACCTTGTCTCTGAATTCCAATTACGAAACAAGTTAGTATTCAGATATTTTATAGATTATACATATATTTTCATGTGGAAAATAAAAACTATGGTGCCTAGCAACACACATTTTTAGAAGTGTTTAGTAGTGTTCTTCACTGTCATCAGCTGATTTAATTACATTACATTAACATTGCTTCAAGGAGATAAATGCAGAGTCAATATATACCTTTTGAGATTCAAACGTGCACATATTTCTTTTCTACTTCTTGTCTCTTCATATCTTTAGTTTATAATTTAAATTTGGATAGAGAACGCCATAAATAATACAAGATATAAGATGCATGTTTTACAAACATATATATACTTATAAAAACATTTCATGTAAGCATGTGATACGAAGGGTTATGACTGTCAAATATCTCCCATTCAACATATAAATATTTAAGGATTCCTTATTGGTGTCATCAAACTCCTGACATTGAAACTAGGAAGATGAGAAGTCTCCCTTTAATCACTATTTGTTCCATTCCTTCATGCAGCCTCGGTTTAATTTTTGCCCATAACTTACTCTGCACTTCAACCTAATGGAACTGCTTGTTTGTTTTTTTTTTTTTTTTTATTACAGCTATTAATAGGTGGCTTTGCTTTGTGTGACCTCTACTTGTGTAGCAAGCAGGACATAGTTGGTTCAATTATCTTTTTCAATATGCTGCTGTAGTAAAGGTTTTTGTTAGAGTTAACCAAAACATTCACAGCACTGATGCCTGCATGGGGTCTTCATTTTGGTCATTATTCCTAAGGAACTCAACACCTAAAGAAAATAAGATTGAAACAAAAAATATTTATACTGTTCCAATTTGTTTTAATTATTTGGAGAGAAAACCTGTGATAAAAATGGGGTTTGGTCAAGTTTTCTTGAATTCCAGAACACTGAACACTGACTGAGCATAAGTCCTGTGAGGAGTAGCTGAGGGAGCTGGGGTTGTTTAGCCTGAGGAAGAAGAGGCTCAGGGGAGACCTCATCACTCTCTAGGGGTGCCTGAAAGGGGGTTGTAGCCAGGTGAGGGTTGGTCTCTTCATCCAAGTAACAAGAGGTAGGACAGGAGGCAATGGTTTCAAGTTGCACAAGGGCAGATTTAGATTGTGTATTAGGAAATATTTCCTCACCAAAGTTGCCAGCACTGGAAGTTGCCATGCAGTGATCCAGGAAGTGGCTGAGTTACCATATTTGAACATATTTAAAAGACTCATACATGTGGCACTTAGAGAGATAGATTACTGGTGGATTTAGCAACAGCAGTTTAATGGGTGGACTTGATCATCTTAGAGGTCTTTTCCAGCTTAAATGATACTATGGTTCTACATTTTTCTACATTAAACATTTTATTTTGTTTCATTAAACTTGGTATTAATCTTTGGCTCTTCTTTCAAATAGTATAATATTAGTAGATTTTCAAGGATTACTGTAATCCAGGAATTTGTGGTCCTTCAAAGCAGGCCAGAATTTCAGACATAAACTGTCTCGGGGTCTTACCAAAGTGAGTATAATCTATGCTAAAATGTTGCAAGAATTTTAAGGCATTCTTGCTGATGAAAATATAGTGTGAGTTTTCCTGATTTTCTTCTCTCTAAATCTGTGAATGTCACACTGGTTATATGGCAATTCTATAGGGTCTTGATTGGTTTTGAATACAGTCTTCTGGTTCCCCTGCTTTCAGAGCTCTCCCACTGTATCAGACACACAAATGCAAAACTGCCTGTGACATGTTTGACAACTCTGTTATATAGTTTTCCCCTGAATCATGGAATGACTGAAACAAAAAGATAGTTGGAAAAAAAAAGAAATTGTAGTTTTTTTCATGACTGGAGTTCTTACATTAAGAAGAAAAGTGCTGTCTCTCAACACTGGGCAAGTATTTTCAAGTGGAGCATACCAGCTTATGGAAAGCCTGCATTGTGACAAGTCAGTGTTGTTTTTCATGTCTGTGAAAAATATCAGCTTGCTAATTCTAAAAATTCAAGGTAGGTTGTTTTGTTTGGTTGATTTTGTTTGATTGGTTGGTTTGGGTTTCTTTGGGGGATGGGCAGAGAGAAAAAGAGAGTGTGGAAGTTAGATTCCAAGGTCTGAAAGATTAGTTAGACTTCCAAGGTCTTGAGAATAACTCCATGTAATATTTTTTTCATCATTTATTTACAATGAAGAAATATTCTTCCATCTTTCTGTTGTGTCCTTGATTAATGTGCCTTTCCAAGGTATGTAATAATATAATATAGTATATATATCTACATATATATTTAAATATACGTAACATACACACATATATGTAATACATATATACGTATATGTAAACTATATACGTATTTATATATGTATTTTATTTCTACAGAGATAGATAGATACAATAGATACAATGTGTGAATTACCTATCTTCCATGGCACTTTAAGCTCTATATCCAGCTAATCACAGGTATTGAGCTACAACAGCTTTCAAGCATTACAGACAGATCACAATTGCAAAGAGAGACAAGAGTTTAGATTCCATGGTAGAATCATATTTTCCTCTACATGTATGTATTATTTCTCTCAGTAGAAATATAATTTCATTTTTTTGCTGCAAAACCAAACAAAAAACAAAATAAAAACAAAATTAAAAAGTAAAACAAAAAAACAGTAAAAAGATAGTTAAGACTTGACCTTATGCAGTTTAAATGGTAATATAACAGACTAATGTAATTTTCAGGAGGAATAAAGGAAATATCAGGAAATTTTTGGACAATATAATGTTATATTAGGTAAATTTAAGTTAATTGAGTAATTTTCTCACTGGATTTTTTAATATGCTACTAATTCAAAGTTTTGAATTTAATAGCAACTTGGAAACTTGAACAGTTGGTGTTGCATTTAAAAATTTTCTTTTGAATTGCTTTTTAAAATAGTGATCACCTTGATAGGTAGAAGGATACTTTTGCAAACAGATGGAACATAACTGAAACTTGACTTGTGTTATTTCTTTTGTTTTCTTTTCTACTTCATATCCTGTGATATTTAACACAGTGAAAAAATAGGAACAGTGAGTAATGAAAATATGATCTTGAAAAGTCTGTCTATAAGGCAAAAACCTGGTATTTTAGTATTTGACATTTATCTTGTTTTTCTTCTTTTCAAAGCACTTGCTGTCTCACAGGTTTTTGTATAGGCAAGACTAATTTCAGAGTGTCAGAACAATCTGGGGAAGAATTCCTTGGAAAAGGAAAGATGATTTTATCAGTTAGATCGAAGAAGGTTATGCAATTCTGAATATGAACGGAACGAAGAAAAAATGACAATTAACTTAGAAATGTCCAGAAGTAACATGTAAAAATTACAGGGGAGAAATAAAAAGGTAGAAATAGGCCTGACATAGGAAGATACTAGCACAGAAGACACTTCAAAACTTTAGCTGAAATAAGAATTAAAGGGATGCCATTTTGCCAAAAAGGCCATGCCTCCTAACTTTCAGGATAGTCTTTCTTTCCAAATTTTACCATGCCCCCTTAGATTTAAATATTAACCACAAATCACAGAATTATGGACTATCCTGAGTTGGAAAAGACCCATGTGGATCATCAGAGTCCAACTCTTAGCCCTGCACACGCCATCCCCAAGAGTCACACCATGTGCCTGTGATCTTTGTCCAGCTTCTTGATCTCTGTCAGGTTTGGTGCCGTGACCACTTCCCTGGAGATCCCCAGTGGAAGCCAAAGGCTAAACTGCCAAGTAACTTAAGTGAGACCAGAATTTTAACCATAAGCCTTGTCCGTATGCAGATTTTCTCTGCATGTTTCGGTCATTATTCACACTTTCATATTTAATTTTACTTGGTCTGTAATTTTCAATTTCCAATGGGCTGAGATATCCCTGGAGAGCTTTTGACACTGCTAGAAAGCTTTATAGTATAAGAAGCCTATTAAATTTTTTAAAATATATCTTTTGTTCTATGTTTATTAGATTATTAGTGATACCATGAAACCATCACCCATAACAAAAGTCACACCTATAAATAGTTTTTCTCATGCTTAAGTGTCCTCATGTTCAATATAATATTGAATCCTTGTAGAAGGATTATATCCATGTAATATACTATTCTGAATACAGATAGGTTTAGGCATTCTTTTGAAGTGTTGTAAAATCATCACTTTAATAAAATACAACCAACATTTCAGCTTTCCACTTTACTGGTACATTTTTTGTTCACAAAAGTTGATTTATAATATTAAAGTACATTTGCATATTAAGGCTGAACCTTGGTTGTTTGACAAGTCTTTCAAACTTTCTAAGAAATTCTAGGAAACTGCATCAGTGGTCAGATTTAGCCAAAGATAGGATAACATAATTCTACCTTAAAAATATTTACTATTTTTGTGTTTATATTTGACTCAGTGTCATTATCAGGATTTAATCAATGTTTCCATTTGGCAAAATGGTTTCTTTACAAACCTCTGTGAAATACAGATGTATCTAACTTTTTTTAATCCATCAGAATCAAAAATACTTTTTCATTCAAAAATTGTGATCATGGGCAACAGGAAAAAAGATTTCTAATATAATATGTTTCTTCTCATTAATGAATAGTAGATCTTACCTCCAGTGTACTATTCATTTCTAGTGGCAAGAGAAACAGAGTATTTTTATTTCCAAGCAAAAATGATACTTTTCTTTGAATTTTAGAATATCTTTAAAAATAATGCTACTGATTTTGGCTTTCTTTTTTTCTCATTGGTATAAAGAGGACTATGTTCTTTTTGGCTTTCTGAGACAGATTTACAGAGGATATTCAGATTATATATTAGAAAAAAGATTTTTCACCACCAGGGTTGTCAGGCA
The DNA here is from genome assembly GCA_020086605.1 of Lanius collurio. Taxonomy (NCBI): domain Eukaryota; kingdom Metazoa; phylum Chordata; class Aves; order Passeriformes; family Laniidae; genus Lanius; species Lanius collurio. Next base: position 491,569 of record JACBWW010000008.1, on the reverse strand, counting down.
CTGGAATAGGTTGCCCATGGAGGAGGTGGAGTCACCATCCCTAGAGGTGTTTGAAGTGTCTGGATCTGGTGCTGGGTGATATTGGTTGAGTGATTTAGGGATTACCATGGCAGTGCCAGGGGGATGGTTGGACTGGGTGACCTTAAAGGTCTTTTCCAACCTTGGCAATTCTGTGATTCTACAATTTGTTTGGCAATGCAATGTATTCTAGTAAAAGAATATCCAGATGACTTAAAGGTAATAGTAATGAGATAGAAACTTCAGTAATCCAGATTTTATCTCTGAGGGGAGTAAATCAAAGTCAGCAACATTGGTCGGACATTTGTTACCTCACCCATAAAGCTTACAAGCTAAAGAAACAGTAGCCAGCATCACTCAGTATTTTCTGCTGGCTATGGTGGAAGACAAGCTGGAAAGTTGTAGGGATGCAGGTTCTCTTCCTACTAGTTATGTTATACAGCCATGGTTGAAGAGCAGTGGAAACCTCACAAGCTCCCTGGCATTAAAATACCTGCAGAACACAGCATCACATGAGATAACCCTGATTATATTTAAATTTGAAATTTTATGGGCAGAGTGCCTACAGTTTTTCCTAATTTCCCTTAAATTCAATGTTTTGACTACTTTAATATTCATTCTTCTATTGTCACCTGCAAATAAATTGGAAGAATGCATAGATTCAGAGAATTTTGTGCTGTGACATTCTGTCTTGATGACTTTATCATTCAAACAGGTTGAGGCCTGAAAAGAAGCCTCATTCCATGAAGAAAGCTCATAGAAGCCAGTGCAAGCTGGTTTGGTGCTTTAAATCTTAAAGGACACTGCTTGTCATGAACAAAGACCTTCAAGTCCTTTGTCTAAATGACAAAGGAAAACAAATTTTAAATGTGGTGTTATCACTGTCAAATGGAATTCCTGTACTTTTTCCAAAGTATACACATTATGTTCTGACTCTGGATTATGATAGCTTATGCAGGTTTTTCTTGCAGGTGTGGGCTAGGCAGATAATTCCAAGATGCTTACAGATGCTCAGAAAACAGATGTTTTTTCATACACCAGCTGTGTTGACATATTTCAGACACCTTGAATGCTGGTGTTTCTTTAAGCATCACTTATGATATCTACCAATAGATACTCAATCCAGGAGCATTTCTGATCATTTTTTGAGAGACCTGCATGAAAAACACATACTTTAGCTACCCTGAATATATGAAATAAGCCTTTAATTTTTTTCAGGCTGCGAATCCTAGTGGAATTTCAGCACTAAATGCTGACTCGTAGCAAATATAGCAGCAGATTAGCTTTATGCATGCAAATGTTCCCATTAAAATCTGCAGGCTTGATTGCAGGTTTACATTTAAACAGATATGAAGACTTTCATGCATCAGAGACCAATAGACATTATTTATGTCTCAAACTTTGCAATTAGTAGTAGCTATTATTTCAGTGTATTCTTGTTGCCCCCCAGGTATAGCCTGGAAAGATACAGTTGAAAGTTGATGTATCTCTAAAATATTCCATAAATTTGTAGCTATGACACACTTTCCTCCTCTCTATAGACTGAATTTGATAGCATGTTGAAAATTGCAATATAAAAAGCAATTTAATAAAAAGTGATTACCAATATTTTAGCATTTCAGAGCAAGACAAAGAGAGGGGAAAAGAACAAGACATAAAAATACTTGCAATGTCAAATTTTGCTTCTATCATCTTTACCAAAATAAGAGTCATAACATGTACCTCTTCAAATGCAGCCTCTACATATGTAGGCTCTGTAAGCAAATGTACATAAATTTCCTTTATCCTAGCTTCCATTTAGCCTGCTCTGAAACAGGCTTAACAAACCTGAGATTGGTAAACTGACTTGGAAGTTAGAATGCTTCTGTCCTAGTACTGAAAATGCATACATATTGTACTAAGGAATTGAAATAACTGTGATTATTTTGCATATAAGTTACCTCCAGTTTCTGGCAACAGTAATCACTGGAAGCCTTTGGATCATGCAGACCATACTTGAAGTAAAGCCTGAACCCAGACCACTTCACCACAATTTTTTTCTCTCACCTTTTCCACAGAAGAAGATGAATTACACTTCTAAGTCACATATAAAAGCAGATATGAGAGAAACAAGAGTTAAAAAAACCCTAACAAAACCTCAATAAAAAAAAAAAAAAATCCTCCCGAAATAAAGCATAGCAAGAATCTCCTGAATTTAAGATATCTGAAACAGGTGATCTAAGATTTCAAATTATTTAGGTGTTTTTTGCCAAATAAGGATTAACTTTTCAAATCCCAGAATTTCCACATCAGTAAAACTGATGAAAAATTCATGAAATGTTTGTTATGTTCCTATCTGCCTTCTAAGTTACACTGGTATGGCCCATGCTTTCATTTTTGCTTCTTCCTTTTCTTTTCTATGGATCTGTTTCTCTGCTTAGGTATGTCTGTTGCCTTGTCCCTCCATCCACTGCTACCTGGTCTTTTCATAGTATGCTTGGGACATATCTAATTTGTAATCCTGGCTAGAGCAGGACTTAATCAGCACTATCAAAGGGGGAGCTGATTTCCTGCAAGTGAGCAGCATTCTGAAGCCTACCATTTTTGGTGACCCTTTTCAGCATTCTTTACCCCTAAGAGTCTAGCAGTTGTGCTTGTCTTTAGTACAACACAGAAAATTATATGTAAAATCTGTTAATCACAGTGTATTTATTTTTTTCATTGAATTGCATAAATCACATATTGGTACACTTATGATCTGTAATAGACTGAAATATTACTGCAAATATGCTTCCTCTCTTAAAAAAAATTATCAGAAGAAATCTTAAGGAGTGATTTTTTTCAGTAGATTTCAGAATTCAGTGGAATTTACTACTTATTATTTACTTTAAAACAGCAGGAAAGATCAATTTCCACATCTGGTCACAACAAAATAAAACAGAAAGAGATCTAGTTTGTGGCTACAATTCAGTCCACAGTCTTCTTGAAAATATTTAACTCATTTTCTCATACAATACAGCCTCAATTACAAAGAATAATAGAATATTTTCAGTATAAGAGAGGTAAATTATCCACTCGCAAATGTTGGAATGGGGATATTCTTTGATACTCTTTGTGTCTGACTTGAGAAGTCTTCTATGGAATAAAAGAATAGGAATATCCAGTCATAGCCAGCAGATGTTCATGATGGGAATGCCCAGCATACAAAAATCAATTTCTTTTTATGACATGATCACCTATATAGTTGACCAAGGGAAGACAGTAGACAAGGTGTTTTCTGACTTTAGAAAAGGTTCTGACACTATTTTGCAGAGTACCCTCTGGACAAAATGTCCATCACACAACTAGACAAGTCCATGCTATAGTGGGTCAGCAACTGGCTGCTGGGTCAGGCTCCAAGAGTTACAGTAAAATGAGCTGCACCAGGCTGGTGGTCAGTCACCAGTGGGGCTCCCCAGGGATAAATTTTAGAACCAGTGTTCTTTAACTATATTATAAATGCTGTGGATGCAGTAATTGAGTGTACCTCAAGTGAGTTTAGCATTAATTCCTTCCCACCAGTTCTTCAACTACAGAAGAAATATAACCTCAAAAGCAATGGATAAACTTGAAACCATATGTTCTCAAATCAAATGAAAGATCATGCCTGGTAAGTATAACCAACTTCATATTTTTTTAGTCCAACTTCAGTTAGACTACCTTTAGTCAAACCACACTAAAAAGGTGGCAGAATGCAGCGGTTCTGGGGAATCTCCCAGGAGGTAGGAATTTAAGAAGGATGTTTGGGTATGGTAGATATTGAAGTTTAGAGAATGTAATGGCAGACAGAATGCAAGCACTGATTTGATGTCTGTGGTCATTGTTGACATACAGCAGATAAAAGTCTGAACTGTCTACAATGACAACACCTAACACCCATCTACACTTTTATTTAAATGGTGTCTTTTGAAGCACAGTGGCTTCTCTAGCCAAAGTGTTTTATTAAAAACATACATGAATCTAGTGTGTCAAAAATATATTGCCACAGGGCCAGGATACAAAACCATGTCAGCCATATTGACCTTCTATCTCTATTAGCGCTGATATTATTTTGTTCAGTTGAGATAATAAAGGTATAACATGGAAAATAGTTGCTGCTGATACCAAGAGTACCCTTGTTACCATCCCATTTACTCTCTTATTGGACAGTACTGCGATGGGATTTAAATGGATTTCCAGCCAGAGTGTATATATATCTAAGTACAGAGTGTAGGAAATTTATGACCTTGCCCACTTCCCAGCACCATTTTGTACTGATAGTAAAGGCTGATGATATAACAAGAGGTCTTTGTAACTGCAAACTTAGGATAACCTGATGGATATAACATGGTGGTCCAGTGTGGTTCAGACATATTTAGGTTCCTAAATAATATACCTTAGGCATTTCCAGAACCTTTAATTCTTTATACAAACTTTTCAATCTCATGTCATATTATTCTTGCTGAGAATGAAGTTACACATTTCTTGACTATAAATATACTGAATTACATTTTAGCTGTGTAGAAAGCAACAACATAAAAGTAATCCAGTGTAAATTCTTCCATTTTGTCCTCTTCTGGAAAAAGGGTTTGGTCTTGCATAACTGTATGTACTTGTGCAATGATAAGCAATATTCAAAAGTAGCATCTTTAGGATAAAAATGGTGAAGGTGGAGCAGGAAAGTGAAAAGAAAAAGAAAAGGAGAAAATGATCTACAAAAGCATAAAAAAATGAAATAAGACATTTTTTTAGCATACCTGCCTCAATAAATATAATTTCTGGAAATTAGAAGGGAAAATTGCATAATTTCTGAGCCCTTTCCAACCAAGCTAAAAATCTTAAAATTAATTTTTACACTATTTAAGAAGCAATCTATCTAAAAATTTTCTGGCAAACATAGTGTATACAAATTATTTGCTTCATTCTGATAACAAGAACTGACTTCTATTGATTTGAGAAAAGAGAAATGTATTATATAGTTTTTCAAGCTTTTCAAGCATGCTGTTAAATAGCAGGCTTAAAAAATATTAACTGATTTGAGGTTTGGTCCTGTATATAACTCATTATTAAAACACAAAAAATGTATTTTCTGGAAATAATATAGATCAACTTATTTTACCTGGTAAGAGATGCATCCACATTTCTAACTGTTTTAAAAAATTGAGTTATTGGTAATGTTCTCAGCTTTGACCTTTCACCTATACTACAGCCACAAATCTAAAATTCGGAATTAGCTAAATGAAAAATATATGGCATCTCTAGTTCTTTTTCAAGGCATTATTATGTTATCTTTCTATATATGTTACATCAAAAAACTTCTAAAGTGCTTTTGTGATATAGACAACAAAGTGTGGGTATATCTAGAATAATACATATATGTACATTTTGGTAAGGTAAGATGAAAAGCTATTCAGTAATATTTCTCCATGCTGTGAAATGATCTAACTGGTTATTTTACATTTATTTTCTGTATGATGTTTTGGTATTTAAGGAACATAGCCTTGCCTAGATTAATATATTCAGTGTTTCTGCAATCTAACAAAAGACTAATTTGAAGATCCTTCAAGAAAAAATTATAGTCTGTGGTTAAAAAGGCAAATTATTGCCTAATTTTTTGTCCAAATAAAATTCATTATTGAGTTAAGAACTTGGTGATAGAGATAAATTTAATGTCTTTTCCTTCTTGCATGGCAAGGCTGGGAAAACTGTACACATGGAGGTCTTTAGAACATATTTGGAGAAGGTTTTGAGCAAGCTGATCTGAAGTTTTTAAGAAGGATATTGAAATAATTACATCCAGAGATTCCCTCAGCATAAATTTCTCTGTGACAATGTCATTGTCTTTTCTCCTCTTCCCTTGCCCATTCCTGACAGACATCTACACAGCACTGGTAAATTCTGCCACACTTAAACCAGTAAGAAAATCTGGCTTTTTCCTACTATAATATGTAGAAAATATGGTTTATTGGATAACATGATTCAAAAAATAATGGAGTATAGATGAGAGAAGGTATAAAAAATAATCCAGAATCAGTCTCCAAATTTACATGAAGGCCAAAATTTACTTGCTTTTTATTTTCCAGCTGGATATAAACCAGCTGGATGTATCTTTGAAGTGAAATATTGAAATGGTATGGATTTAAGATGATGGTCATAGAGAGATGTTTCATGTGTCTGAATGTACTAACATCTCCTTCAAAAATATAATGGAAGAAAAATAATATTGTCTACTTTGTTGATACATGGCACACAGGAATGAGAGTAAGCTTTCACAAAATCACATAAATAGTGAGTTTGGTGACACCTCTTGATATCATCTGGTCCAAACCCTCTGCTCAAAGCAGACTCAGCTGGAGCAAATTTCTCATTAGCTTATGCTGTCAAGTTTTGCATATCTCCAGAGATGGAGACAACACAACCTCCCTGGGAAGTTGTTTTCTGTCTTCAAACACCTTCACAGTAGAAAACATGGGGTTTTGTGTGTAGAGATGAGAACTTCATCGGTTTTTAGTTGTGCCTATTAACTCTTGTCCCATCAATGGATACCACTCTGGGAGTCTGGTTTGCCCTTCAATCCTCCCATCAGGTATTTATACCCAAATAAGATGCTCCCGATACTTCTCCTCTACAGGATGAACAGTCGTGGGTCTCAGCCTCTTCTCATTTGAGAAACGCTCCAGCACCTTCATTGTCTTTGTGGCCTTCCACTGGGCTCACTCCAGTTAATCCACATTTTTCTTTCACTGGGAAGTCCAGAGCTGGACCTAGGACTTTCCAAAGAGAAAGGCTCACCTCCCTCAACCTTCTGGTAAAACTCTTTCCAATGCATCCATGCAGCTCCTTCACACTTCTTTGCTGCAAGTGTGGCCCAAGGCCAACTTGGCCACCAGCAGGATGTCTTCTGTATTGGTGCATAAGGTTATTTCTCCTTAGGTGCAGTACTTTCCATTTCCTTCTATTGGACTTGTTTTCCTTGTCTGAACTTATAATTTCATCTCTATAAATAATTTCCTTTCCCTTTGTATGACTATGTAGTGTCATCTCCTTCACTTGAAGAATGAATATGTTTATTTTTGTGAATGCATGACTTCTAAAAATGCA